>WNWK01014075.1:5000-52807 GCA_009830355.1 Cherax destructor
GCCGAATAGGTAAAACTTGTCAATTAGCAAGAACTCATTAAAAATTAAGTTCTTTCTAAAATTTTCTCTTATACGTTTAAAGATTTAACTTTTACATTAACATAAATGGAAAAAATATAGTTAAAAATAAATGCAATTTATTTTAGATCCAACTAAATATATTTTAGATAAGTTTACAATAATTTAATAATAAAAAAACACAATGAAATATGTATTTTTCGTTAGGTTCAGAATGATTTTTGCGAAATTATTGCATACACAAATTTTCGTTTGCCTTATTCGGCAAGACAGACGATCTTAACAATGCAAAACAAGCCACTGGGGATAGAAATCTTCACCTCAAGTACTTTCCCACGTCTGAGTGTGTCAGGAGCTATGCAATGTTGCATGAGTAGCAACAGAAGAATTGAGGGGAAGTTTTCTCAGAGTGAAGTGGATTGGTGACACTAGCCAGTCAGCTTGTCTCATATGAGAGAAGCTGACTAGTGAAGGGGATACTAAAGCCAAAGTAAACACATCAGCACTTTTTTAATAGCAGAGGAGAAAATGTCAACACTAAGGAAAAGAGGTGAATCATCCATTAGCGCAGCTCTTAACAAGAGTTGAGCATGTGCAATATTACATTTTGCACTCTGTACATTGCAAGGTTCATCCCCTCAAATACCATCTCACCTGGATTATTGGTGTACATTGCAGCCTTAATTACCCACGTGTATTCGATCAACTTTAAATCAAATTATCATGCACAATTAGCAAATCCAATTAACCATCCCAGTTAACCTGGCTGCGAGTTTATTTTAATCACTATTTTAAGGATTGACGTATTCTTTGACTTGTTGTGTGCTGGTGACATAGTGAACATTGTGTAGTCAATATTCTTTAGACAAATTTATCCAACCTAAGATTAAGCATCTTTAATAGGAGAATTAGAGAGAGTATGTAAGGGTCGGGAATGCATGAGGAGGATAGGGGATAAAGGAAAGGTGTGAGGAGAGGGAGTGAAGAAAGATGTGAGAATAGGAAGTGAAGGACGATTGAGTAGAACAGAGAGTGAAGAAGTGTGAGGAGAATATGGAGTGAAGGAGAGCTGTGAGGATAGGGAGTAAAGGGGAGAGGCATAAGGAAGATAGGAAGTGAAAAAGGAGCGAAGAGGCTAGAGGCTAGAGGCTAGAGGACTTATGAAGGGAATATAAACATGGCTCGTGTTAACTCCCTCCTTCTCATGACTCCTCAAACACTGAAAAAGACGTGGATAACAAAAAAAAAGAATTAAGAATATGAACACATATAGACAAAGAACTCACATGAATTATCAGCTTACAGCAGTCAAAAAAATCAATTATGAATCACAAAGTATATACCAGATGCTATCCTTGTTTTACCATATATTTCCCACCCAAATTTATGGACATTTATGCTATTACAGTGTGTATGAACCACGATGCAAATAAAGTTTTGAGCACATGAGAAATGTGACACAGCTTACACCCATACAGAGGACAGACTTCATTATAGTGCTAACCATCTCGAGGTTGGTGAGGATCTGAGTGCCCAGTGCTGCATCTACGTGGTAGCTTTTCCTGGCTTTCTCCCCCTCCTTACCCAGAACAAGTAGTCTCTCCAACACAACTGGCAGTCACCCGCCCCTCCCCCACAGTCACAGTGGTGTACTCATTACAAGCAATAAACTACGGTACTTATGATGACATGCAGCAATGTGGCTGACTGTCATGCACATGGAACGGAATATTTGCTCTCGACACATGCCATATATATCTGCACATGACACGCACATTAGTAATCCCTAACGTATGCAACTGAAGAAGTCTGCTGCGCGACACATTCCAGCAAGATACATGGTACACCAGTGTTTCTTTTAACCGACTCCTGTATACCATTGTTGTTTTGTATACCATTAACACGAAAGTGATTTTCTACGCACTTGTGGAAGCCAACAACGAAATATATTATAGTTTATACATGGTACAAAACACAACCAGTAGGCTGCAAGTCACTCTGGGTTGAATTCTAGCACGATACCGATTATGCTCATTGGTAAACTATAAACCTGTAGGGGTCATGCAGCGCCCATGGATTGGAGGGTAATCAAGTTTTATCAAGAAAAGGTTGCTCCAGTTGTTTGGATCAAGAGCACTTCATTATCTTTAAGGTAACCTCACTCTCTATGGAAGAGAGAGTGAGGTTACCTTAAAGATAGTGAAGGTAATTAACCGGAGATGTTCACGCCGAGGAGACACAGGTCGTAGCTGCTGGGAGACACAGGTCGTAGCTGCTGGGAGACACAGGTCGTAGCTGCTGGGAGACACAGGTCGTAGCTGCTGGGAGACACAGGTCGTAGCTGCTGGGAGACACAGGTCGTAGCTGCTGGGAGACACAGGTCGTAGCTGCTGGGAGACACAGGTCGTAGCTGCTGGGAGGACAAGGTCGTAGCTGCTGGGAGACACAGGTCGTAGCTGCTGGGAGACACAGGTCGTAGCTGCTGGGAGACACAGGTCGTAGCTGCTGGGAGACACAGGTCGTAGCTGCTGGGAGACACAGGTCGTAGCTGCTGGGAGACACAGGTCGTAGCTGCTGGGAGACACAGGTCGTAGCTGCTGGGAGACACAGGTCGTAGCTGCTGGGAGACACAGGTCGTAGCTGCTGGGAGAACAGGTCGTAGCTGCTGGGAGACACAGGTCGTAGCTGCTGGGAGACACAGGTCTAGCTGCTGGGAGACACAGGTCGTAGCTGCTGGGAGACAGGTCGTAGCTGCTGGGAGACACAGGTCGTAGCTGCTGGGAGACACAGGTCGTAGCTGCTGGGAGACACAGGTCGTAGCTGCTGGGAGACACAAGGTCGTAGCTGCTGGGAGAACAGGTCGTAGCTGCTGGGAGAACAGGTCGTAGCTGCTGGGAGAGACAGGTCGTAGCTGCTGGGAGAGACAGGTCGTAGCTGCTGGGAGACAGGTCGTAGCTGCTGGGAGAACAGGTCGTAGCTGCTGGGAGAGACAGGTCGTAGCTGCTGGGAGAGACAGGTCGTAGCTGCTGGGAGAGACAGGTCGTAGCTGCTGGGAGAGACAGGTCGTAGCTGCTGGGAGAGACAGGTCGTAGCTGCTGGGAGAGACAGGTCGTAGCTGCTGGGAGAGACAGGTCGTAGCTGCTGGGAGAACTAATCTACTAACAATCATATTAAAAATAAAAATAATAATAATATAATAAATAATAAATATATTAAATAATACTACTTTAAATCTCATTAATTGTAATATTTATTATTATTCGTAAGTCTCATTAGGTAAAATTTTTTAACGAGTCCATTAATAACCTTTAAAGATGAAAAAAAAAAAAATGGCACTTCTTACCTTGCTAAACCATTATTAAGACTAAAGCTTAGTTTACACTGGAAATATTTGGTTTTATGTAAAGAGCAGCCACCAGAGGGTAGGCCAGTGGTAGGCCTACCCAAGCTGCAGATTTTCAAAGAGTCGCCCTATGACTTTTATGAACAATAAATATGTATAATAAGGTTGAAAAATAAAAGGGGTAGGTGATGTAAATGGTTTAGATAAGAGGATAAAACTGATAAACTTATTAAATAGCAATAATATGAGCATGCTGCTATAATTCCAGCTAAAGAAAATTTATAAAAGGGAAAGGCGGAAATACAGTAAACAACAGAGGGTTAATATGGCAGCACAGATATAAGATGGTACAGCTTTTGAAGATGTGGTATTACTGGTGAGGCAGGAGCAAGCTTCCAGTGTTCAGCTGTGAGGCAGGAGCAAGCTTCCAGTGTTCAGCTGTGAGGCAGGAGCAAGCTTCCAGTGTTCAGCTGTGAGGCAGGAGCAAGCTTCCAGTGTTCAGCTGTGAGGCAGGAGCAAGCTTCCAGTGTTCAGCTGTGAGGCAGGAGCAAGCTTCCAGTGTTCAGCTGTGAGGCAGGAGCAAGCTTCCAGTGTTCAGCTGTGAGGCAGGAGCAAGCTTCCAGTGTTCAGCTGGAGGCAGGAGCAAGCTTCCAGTGTTCAGCGGAGGCAGGAGCAGCTCAGTGTTCAGCTGACAGGAGCAAGCTTCCAGTGTTCAGCTGTGAGGCAGGAGCAGATTAGGGGACTTCCAGTGTTCAGCTGTGAGGCAGGAGCAAGCTTCCAGTGTTCAGCTGTGAGGCAGGAGCAAGCTTCCAGTGTTCAGCTGTGAGGCAGGAGCAAGCTTCCAGTGTTCAGCTGTGAGGCAGGAGCAAGCTTCCAGTGTTCAGCTGTGAGGCAGGAGCAAGCTTCCAGTGTTCAGCTGTGAGGCAGGAGCAAGCTTCCAGTGTTCAGCTGTGAGGCAGGAGCAAGCTTCCAGTGTTCAGCTGTGAGGCAGGAGCAAGCTTCCAGTGTTCAGCTGTGAGGCAGGAGCAAGCTTCCAGTGTTCAGCTGTGAGGCAGGAGCAAGCTTCCAGTGTTCAGCTGTGAGGCAGGAGCAAGCTTCCAGTGTTCAGCTGTGAGGCAGGAGCAAGCTTC
Source organism: Cherax destructor (assembly GCA_009830355.1). Classification (NCBI taxonomy): domain Eukaryota; kingdom Metazoa; phylum Arthropoda; class Malacostraca; order Decapoda; family Parastacidae; genus Cherax; species Cherax destructor. The sequence goes on from WNWK01014075.1 coordinate 9,492, forward strand.
CAGTGTTCAGCTGTGAGGCAGGAGCAGAAACTTCCAGTGTTCAGCTGTGAGGCAGGAGCAAGCTTCCAGTGTTCAGCTGTGAGGCAGGAGCAAGCTTCCAGTGTTCAGCTGTGAGGCAGGAGCAAGCTTCCAGTGTTCAGCTGTGAGGCAGGAGCAAGCTTCCAGTGTTCAGCTGTGAGGCAGGAGCAAGCTTCCAGTGTTCAGCTGTGAGGCAGGAGCAAGCTTCCAGTGTTCAGCTGTGAGGCAGGAGCAAGCTTCCAGTGTTCAGCTGTGAGGCAGGAGCAAGCTTCCAGTGTTCAGCTGTGAGGCAGGAGCAAGCTTCCAGTGTTCAGCTGTGAGGCAGGAGCAAGCTTCCAGTGTTCAGCTGTGAGGCAGGAGCAAGCTTCCAGTGTTCAGCTGTGAGGCAGGAGCAAGCTTCCAGTGTTCAGCTGTGAGGCAGGAGCAAGCTTCCAGTGTTCAGCTGTGAGGCAGGAGCAAGCTTCCAGTGTTCAGCTGTGAGGCAGGAGCAAGCTTCCAGTGTTCAGCTGTGAGGCAGGAGCAAGCTTCCAGTGTTCAGCTGTGAGGCAGGAGCAAGCTTCCAGTGTTCAGCTGTGAGGCAGGAGCAAGCTTCCAGTGTTCAGCTGTGAGGCAGGAGCAAGCTTCCAGTGTTCAGCTGTGAGGCAGGAGCAAGCTTCCAGTGTTCAGCTGTGAGGCAGGAGCAAGCTTCCAGTGTTCAGCTGTGAGGCAGGAGCAAGCTTCCAGTGTTCAGCTGTGAGGCAGGAGCAAGCTTCCAGTGTTCAGCTGTGAGGCAGGAGCAAGCTTCCAGTGTTCAGCTGTGAGGCAGGAGCAAGCTTCCAGTGTTCAGCTGTGAGGCAGGAGCAAGCTTCCAGTGTTCAGCTGTGAGGCAGGAGCAAGCTTCCAGTGTTCAGCTGTGAGGCAGGAGCAAGCTTCCAGTGTTCAGCTGTGAGGCAGGAGCAAGCTTCCAGTGTTCAGCTGTGAGGCAGGAGCAAGCTTCCAGTGTTCAGCTGTGAGGCAGGAGCAAGCTTCCAGTGTTCAGCTGTGAGGCAGGAGCAAGCTTCCAGTGTTCAGCTGTGAGGCAGGAGCAAGCTTCCAGTGTTCAGCTGTGAGGCAGGAGCAAGCTTCCAGTGTTCAGCTGTGAGGCAGGAGCAAGCTTCCAGTGTTCAGCTGTGAGGCAGGAGCAAGCTTCCAGTGTTCAGCTGTGAGGCAGGAGCAAGCTTCCAGTGTTCAGCTGTGAGGCAGGAGCAAGCTTCCAGTGTTCAGCTGTGAGGCAGGAGCAAGCTTCCAGTGTTCAGCTGTGAGGCAGGAGCAAGCTTCCAGTGTTCAGCTGTGAGGCAGGAGCAAGCTTCCAGTGTTCAGCTGTGAGGCAGGAGCAAGCTTCCAGTGTTCAGCTGTGAGGCAGGAGCAAGCTTCCAGTGTTCAGCTGTGAGGCAGGAGCAAGCTTCCAGTGTTCAGCTGTGAGGCAGGAGCAAGCTTCCAGTGTTCAGCTGTGAGGCAGGAGCAAGCTTCCAGTGTTCAGCTGTGAGGCAGGAGCAAGCTTCCAGTGTTCAGCTGTGAGGCAGGAGCAAGCTTCCAGTGTTCAGCTGTGAGGCAGGAGCAAGCTTCCAGTGTTCAGCTGTGAGGCAGGAGCAAGCTTCCAGTGTTCAGCTGGAGGCAGGAGCAAGCTTCCAGTGTTCAGCTGTGAGGCAGGAGCAAGCTTCCAGTGTTCAGCTGTGAGGCAGGAGCAAGCTTCCAGTGTTCAGCTGGAGGCAGGAGCAAGCTTCCAGTGTTCAGCTGGAGGCAGGAGCAAGCTTCCAGTGTTCAGCTGGAGGCAGGAGCAAGCTTCCAGTGTTCAGCTGGAGGCAGGAGCAAGCTTCCAGTGTTCAGCTGGAGGCAGGGCAAGCTTCCAGTGTTCAGCTGTGAGGCAGGAGCAAGCTTCCAGTGTTCAGCTGTGAGGCAGGAGCAAGCTTCCAGTGTTCAGCTGTGAGGCAGGAGCAAGCTTCCAGTGTTCAGCTGTGAGGCAGGAGCAAGCTTCCAGTGTTCAGCTGTGAGGCAGGAGCAAGCTTCCAGTGTTCAGCTGTGAGGCAGGAGCAAGCTTCCAGTGTTCAGCTGTAGGCAGGACAACTTCCAGTGTTCAGCTGTGAGGCAGGAGCAAGCTTCCAGTGTTCAGCTGTAGCAGGAGCAAGCTTCCAGTGTTCAGCTGTGAGGCAGGACAAGCTTCCAGTGTTCAGCTGTGAGGCAGGAGCAAGCCTTCCAGTGTTCAGCTCGAGGCAGGAGCAAGCTTCCAGTGTTCAGCTGTGAGGCAGGAGCAAGCTTCCAGTGTTCAGCTGTGAGGCAGGAGCAAGCTTCCAGTGTTCAGTTGTGAGGCAGGAGCAAGCTTCCAGTGTTCAGCTGAGAGCTGAACACTTATCAAGGCTAAGCAACTAACCATCTCGAACTTTCTTCAAGATAGGTTAAGGGACGGATCACCTCATACCCACCTCTCCACCACTGTTGTCTCAAGCATTAAAATCATCTCTATATTTCGACTGAAGTAGCCTGTTGAGCAGGCTAAGCCACTAGAAGATACCCAAATGTTGCACATTCCTAACTCTTCTATTTGTCAGCCCTGTACACAATTAATATGACTTCCATTTAAAGAATGTAGATCTAGCGAGGGACTCAGCCACATACCCAGGAGTGTGGAAGGTGTAATAACACCAGCAGTGAGTGTATATAAGAATAACCCGCAGACAGGAGAAAGAGAAGGTTAGGACAACATATCGTTACGACTTGGACCATTTACAAAGCCTCTCTATGTGCGGGTTATTTGTGTATTGTTCCAGTCACGGTGTTGTGCCTTTTTTGTTCGTTTATGATAGTATACAGTGGTGGCACCAATAGTGAAGATCGTACTTAGGGATAAATTGACTTGTATTATAGACCGAGAATGTCGCTGGTCAACACAGGAACCTATTGACAGATCACTTCACCCAACAGAATCATCAGGAACTACGCCAGCTACTTCCCAAGCCTACACGGCTGCTTGACCCAAGCCAAATTTACTTATACCCTAATTTTTAAAGGGGTGGACCGGTAAGCCAGCGGAAGGCCTCGGTCAGATTACCAAAAGCTCCAGTGGCGGGTAATCATATAACTAAGACCCGCGTCAGGAACTACTTGTCCTGTTTCCTGACGAACCTTACCTAACCTAACCTGCGGTCCAGGGAAAGAAACAAGAAATTTACCAGAATTGGATATAACCAACGGGTGAAAGGCCTAAAGAAACTATCAGTAGCAAAATCACTACTATTAACCTCTAAAATCAACATTAAAAACAACGTCAGTTCATTCCAGTGTACCCACTGAGGATGGTGCTGCTTACTACACGGAAGCAGTGGAAGGGGAAGCGAGGACCGGTCCAGGGCGAGGACCGGTCCAGGACGCGGCCCACACATGAAATAAAATAGGAAAGAGAAGGAAAAAATCCTCATTACCAGGAAAATCACTCGTGGGTCCTGGACCTGGTTCATAGGTAGTGTTGGTGACCTGGTTCTCAGGTGGTGCTGGTGATCTGGTTCTCAGGTGGTGCTGGTGACCTGGTTCTCAGGTGGTGCTGGTGACCTGGTTCTCAGGTGGTGCTGGTGACCTGGTTCTCAGGTGGTGCTGGTGACCTGGTTCTCAGGTGGTGCTGGTGACCTGGTTCTCAGGTGGTGCTGGTGACCTGGTTCTCAGGTGGTGCTGGTGGCCTGGTTCTCAGGTGGTGCTGGTGGCCTGGTTCTCAGGTGGCGCTGGTGGCCTGGTTCACAGGTAGCGCTAGTGACCTGGTTCACAGGTAGCGCTAGTGACCTGGTTCACAGGCGGTGCTGGTGACCTGGTTCACAGGTGGTGCTGGTGGCCTGGTTCACAGGTGGTGCTGGTGACCGGGTTCACAGGTGGTGCTGGTGACCTGGTTCTCAGGTGGCGCTGGTGACCTGGTTCTCAGGTGGCGCTGACATTCCCCCACCAAAATAAACGTTAAATCCACTAAAACAACAACATATCTCTACCACTTCAGTCAGTTACAGACCTTTAATTATTATAATAATAACTACGCACTAAACCCACAAGGGTCATACAGCGCTGGGTATCGAACTTTATTCTCTGTTACACTTGCCTCCTCCCCTAGAAAAAGTGTCAACATTGCTACAACTCTTGACTTAATGCAAGTTCAAACTGTGGAATGTAAACACTCCAGAGCATACAAGCCTGAGGCTCCCGTGTTCTCTCCTGTATTAATACACTAAATATAGTTCTACGCCCTGTTTCTCTCTCTCTCTCTCTCTCTTTGATATACTGTTTCTGTGTGCTTTCATCAATCTTTCTCTCTCTTTCACTCTTTCGTCTCTTCCTCCTCCCCTAACCTCTCTCTCTATCTCTCTCGTTCTCTTTTCTTCTCTTTTTTCCTTTAATTGACAGTATCCTTATACTGGTGAAGGGTTCTTTGTCCAAGGAATTAAAACTACTCTCTCCTTTATTCAGCCAATAGGTTCGGCATTTCCCCATTAATAATAATAATAATAATAATGACACTTATCTCTTATTTCTTAGTTCTGTTCTCGTCTTATTCCCTTCCTTCATCTACCCACTCTCCGTCCTCCATCATCCTCCTCTTCCTTCCACATTCCCATCTCTATTCTTTCCACTCCCGCGTTATTCTTCAGAATCAGCAGCTTCCTTACATATGTATAGACAACACGGTGTTCACTATGTATAGAAACGTGTGTATTTGTATAACTGTACGTGTTCGTGTATTCATCCGAGTATTTGTGTGTGCATTTATACAAGTGTATGGCAAATGTACTAAGTATACAACTACTTGAAACAACTTGGTATGTACTAATCTTTCTGACCAAAGTAGACTAGCGATTTTGCTTCTCGGATATATTCAATCTCTCTTGGCTACGAGAGCCTTATCGTACCTCTTCTTCTTCAGTATCGTCAGGTTGAGTTCCCTTAACCTCTCCTTACAACGGGACTAGTCTCGTTGCAAACCTCTGCACTTTCTCCGATTTCTTGTCGTGCTTGACCCGGTGTGGGCTTCATACTGGTGCTGCAGACTTCAGTATGGGCCTGACGTACACGGATTACTGTGTCGTGATTGACTCCTCACTTAGATGCCTAAAAGCTATTCTTAGATTTACCAGGCGTGCATTTGTTCCAGCAATTATTCAGTTTGTGCGCGCCTTAGGTGATATGCTTGGTATAATAATTACCCCAAGGTCCTTCTTGAGTCAAATCAGGTTTACAACCTTTGCTCCCCGAGCCTACACTCTGTCTGCGGTCTTCTTTGCCCTTTCCCAATCTTTATAACGTTGCACTTGGAGGGTTTAAACTCCAATAGCCCCTGTCAGACCAAATCTGCAGCCTGTCCAGATCCATCTGTAGCGTTTTCTGGTTCACACCTGTTTGTATTCTCATTAATTTCACATCTGCGAACACGGATACCTCTGACTATTCCTTCCGTCAGGTCATTCAGGAGAAACAGCACCGAACCCTAACACTGATCCTTGTGGAACCCCACTCGTCACAAGCACCCATTTCAACACCTCTCCACGGACAGACACTCGTTGTTTCCTTCCTGTCAGGTATGTCTTGACTCATGGTAGTGCTTTCCCTGTTATTCCTGCCTGTTCCTCTAGCTCTTATACCAGTCTCTTGTGCAGTACTGTGTCAAAGTCCTTCCTACAGTCCAAGAAGATGCACTCTTCCCATCCTTCTTCTGCCTTATTTCTGATACCTTGTGCGTGCGCGCGCGCGATTGAGGCCCTTGTCCTAGTAACCCGTGTCCTGTTGTGGCGCATGTCTTGGTGTGGCGAATGTGAGACTACGGGTTAAGATGTCTAATCTTACGTAATATTTGTGCAAGAACCGTCATCAAGGACCAGGAAGAACCGTCATCAAGGACCAGAAAGAACCGTCTTCAAGGACCAGGAAGAACCGTCTTCAAGGACCAGGAAGAACCGTCTTCAAGGACCAGGAAGAACCGTCTTCAAGGACCAGGAAGAACCGTCTTCAAGGACCAGGAAGAACCGTCTTCAAGAACCAGGAAGAACCGTCATCAAGGACCAGGAAGAACCGTCATCAATGACCAGGAAGAACCGTCATCAAGGACCAGGAAGAACCGTCACCAAGGACCAGGAAGAACCGCCATCAAGGACCACGAAGAACCGCCATCATGGACCAGGAAGAACCGTCATCAAGAACCAGGAAGAACCGTCATCAAGGACCAGGAAGAACCGTCTTCAAGGACCAGGAAGAACCGTCTTCAAGGACCAGGAAGAACCGTATTCAAGGACCAGGAAGAACCGTCTTCAAGGACCAGGAAGAACCGTCTTCAAGGACCAGGAAGAACCGTCTTCAAGGACCAGGAAGAACCGTCTTCAAGGACCAGGAAGAACCATCTTCAAGGACCAAGAAGAACCGTCTTCAAGGACCAGGAAGAACCGTCTTCAAGGACCAGGAAGAACCGTCTTCAAGGACCAGGAAGAACCGTCTTCAAGGACCAGGAAGAACCGTCTTCAAGAACCAGGAAGAACCGGCTTCAAGGACCAGGAAGAACCGCCTTCAAGGACCAGGAAGAACCGTCTTCAAGGACCAGGAAGAACCGTCTTCAAGGACCAGGAAAAACCGTCTTCAAGGACCAGGAAGAACCGTCATCAAGGACCATGAAGAACCGTCTTCAAGGACCAGGAAGAACCGTCATCAAAGACCAGGAAGAACCGTCACCAAGGACCAGGAAGAACCGTCACCAAGGACCAGGAAGAACCGTCATCAAGGACCAGGAAGAACCGTCATCAAGGACCAGAAAGAACCGTCATCAAGGACCAGGAAGAACCGTCTTCAAAGACCAGGTAGAACCGTTTTCAAGGACCAGGAAGAACCGTCATCAAGTACCAGAAAGAACCGTCTTCAAGGGCCAAGAACAACCGTCATCAAGGACCAGGAAGAACCTTCTTCAAGGATCAGGAAGAACCGTCTTCAAGAACCAAGAAGAACCGTCATCAATAACCAGGAAGAACCGTCTTTAAAAAACAGGAAGAACCGTCAAGTACCAATAAGAACCATCATCAAGGACCAAGAAGAATCGTCATTAAGGACCAGGAAAAACCGTCTTCAAGGACCAAGAAGAACGATCTTGAAGAACCAGGAAGAACTATATTCAAGGACCAAGAAGAATCACCTTCAAGGACCAGTTAGAACTGTCAAAGACCAGGAAGACCGGCCTTCAAGGACCAAAAGAACGGTCTCTAAGGACCAAAGGAACGGTCTCTAAGGGTCAAGGAACGGTCTGTAAACACCAAAGGAACAGTCTGTAAGGACCACACTGCCACCTTCAAAGTCTAAGACTGGCGGGTTTTCCACGCCAGTGACCACCATCACGCCACCGCTAGGCAGACGGAATGAAAGGGTCAAGAACAAAGGGTTAACAGACGGCTAGCTGGAAGAGTCAAGGGTCGGGCAGTCCGACCAGACCAACCCGCAGGTCTGACCACCACTGCTGAGCACTAGAGGGCAGGTCTGACCACCACTGCTGAGCACTAGAGGGCAGGTCCGACCACCACTGCTGAGCACTAGAGGGCAGGTCTGACCACCACTGCTGAGCACTAGAGGGCAGGTCTGACCTCCACTGCTGAGCACTAGAGGGCAGGTCTGACCACCACTGCTGAGCACTAGAGGGCAGGTCTGACCACCACTGAGCACTGAGGCGGTCGACCCACTGCTGAGCACGAGGCAGGTCTGACCACCACTGCTGAGCACTAGAGGGCAGGTCTGACCACCACTGCTGAGCACTAGAGGGCAGGTCTGACCACTGCTGAGCACTAGAGGGCAGGTCTGACCACCACTGCTGAGCACTAGAGGGCAGGTCTGACCACTGCTGAGCACTAGAGGGCAGGTCTGACCACTGCTGAGCACTAGAGGGCAGGTCTGACCACCACTGCTGAGCACTAGAGGGCAGGTCTGACCACCACTGCTGAGCACTAGAGGGCAGGTCTGACCACTGCTGAGCACTAGAGGGCAGGTCTGACCACTGCTGAGCACTAGAGGGCAGGTCTGACCACCACTGCTGAGCACTAGAGGGCAGGTCTGACCTCCACTGCTGAGCACTAGAGGGCAGGTCTGACCACCACTGCTGAGCACTAGAGGGCAGGTCTGACCACTGCTGAGCACTAGACGGCAGGTCTGACCACCACTGCTGAGCACTAGAGGGCAGGTCTGACCACTGCTGAGCACTAGAGGGCAGGTCTGACCACCACTGCTGAGCACTAGGGCAGGTCTGCCACCACTGTTGAGCTACTAGGAGGGCAGGTCTGACCACACTGCTGAGCACTAGGGGCAGGTCTGACCACACTGCTGAGTACTAGAGGGCAGGTCTGACCATCACTGCTGAGCACTAGGGGCAGGTCTGACCATCACTGCTGAGCACTGAGGGCAGGTCTGACCACACTGCTAGAAGCACCTAGAGGGCAGGTCTGACCACCTGCTGAGCACTAGAGGGCAGGTCTGACCACACTGCTGAGCACTAGGGGCAGGTCTGACCATCACTGTTGAGACTAGGGCAGGCTGACCATCACTGTGAGACTAGAGGCAGGTCTGACCACCACTGCTTGAGCACTAGGGGCAGGTCTGACCACACTGTGAGACTAGGGGCAGGCTGACCATCACTGCTGAGCACTAGGGGCAGGTCTGACCATCACTGTTGAGTACTAGTGGGCAGGTCTGACCACACTGTTGAGTACTAGTGGGCAGGACTGACCATCACTGTGAGTACTAGAGGGCAGGTCTGACCACCACTGCTGAGCACTAGAGGGCAGGTCTGACCATCACTGTTGAGTACTAGTGGGCAGGACTGACCATCACTGTTGAGTACTAGTGGGCAGGACTGACCATCACTGTTGAGTACTAGAGGGCAGGACTGACCATCACTGTTGAGTACTAGTGGGCAGGACTGACCATCACTGTTGAGTACTAGAGGGCAGGACTGACCATCACTGTTGAGTACTAGTGGGCAGGACTGACCATCACTGTTGAGTACTAGTGGGCAGGACTGACCATCACTGTTGAGTACTAGTGGGCAGGTCTGACCATCACTGTTGAGTACTAGTGGGCAGGACTGACCATCACTGTTGAGTACTAGAGGGCAGGACTGACCATCACTGTTGAGTACTAGTGGGCAGGACTGACCATCACTGTTGAGTACTAGTGGGCAGGACTGACCATCACTGTTGAGTACTAGTGGGCAGGACTGACTCATACACTGTTGAGTACTAGTGGGCAGGACTGACCATCACTGTTGAGTACTAGTGGGCAGGACTGACCATCACTGTTGAGTACTAGTGGGCAGGACTGACCATCACTGTTGAGTACTAGTGGGCAGGACTGACCATCACTGTTGAGTACTAGTGGCAGGACTGACCATCACTGTTGAGTACTAGTGGGCAGGACTGACCATCACTGTTGAGTACTAGTGGCAGGGCTGACCATCACTGTTAGTACTAGTGGGCAGGACTGACCATCACTGTTGAGTACTAGTGGGCAGGACTGACCATCACTGTTGAGTACTAGTGGGCAGGTCTGACCATCACTGTTGAGTACTAGGGCAGGACGCCATCATGTTGTACTAGAGGGCAGGACTGACCATCACTGTTGAGTACTAGTGGGCAGGACTGACCATCACTGTTGAGTACTAGTGGGCAGGCTGACCATCACTGTTGAGTACTAGTGGGCAGGACTGACCATCACTGTTGAGTACTAGGGGCAGGACTGACCATCACTGTTGAGTACTAGTGGGCAGGACTGACCATCACTGTTGAGTACTAGTGGGCAGGACTGACCATCACTGTTGAGTACTAGTGGGCAGGACTGACCATCACTGTTGAGTACTAGGGCAGGACTGACCATCACTGTTGAGTACTAGTGGGCAGGACTGACCATCACTGTTGAGTACTAGTGGGCAGGACTGACCATCACTGTTGAGTACTAGTGGGCAGGACTGACCATCACTGTTGAGTACTAGTGGGCAGGACTGACCATCACTGTTGAGTACTAGTGGGCAGGACTGACCATCACTGTTGAGTACTAGAGGGCAGGACTGACCATCACTGTTGAGTACTAGGGGCAGGACTGACCATCACTGTTGAGTACTAGTGGGCAGGACTGACCATCACTGTTGAGTACTAGGGGCAGGACTGACCATCACTGTTGAGTACTAGTGGGCAGGACTGACCATCACTGTTGAGTACTAGAGGGCAGGACTGACCATCACTGTTGAGTACTAGTGGGCAGGACTGACCATCACTGTTGAGTACTAGTGGGCAGGACTGACCATCACTGTTGAGTACTAGTGGGCAGGACTGACCATCACTGTTGAGTACTAGTGGGCAGGACTGACCATCACTGTTGAGTACTAGTGGGCAGGACTGACCATCACTGTTGAGTACTAGTGGGCAGGACTGACCATCACTGTTGAGTACTAGTGGGCAGGACTGACCATCACTGTTGAGTACTAGTGGGCAGGACTGACCATCACTGTTGAGTACTAGTGGGCAGGACTGACCATCACTGTTGAGTACTAGTGGGCAGGACTGACCATCACTGTTGAGTACTAGTGGGCAGGACTGACCATCACTGTTGAGTACTAGTGGGCAGGACTGACCATCACTGTTGAGTACTAGTGGGCAGGACTGACCATCACTGTTGAGTACTAGTGGGCAGGACTGACCATCACTGTTGAGTACTAGTGGGCAGGACTGACCATCACTGTTGAGTACTAGTGGGCAGGTCTGACCATCACTGTTGAGTACTAGTGGGCAGGACTGACCAGAACTGCTGAGTACAGTGCCAGAGGCTTCACACTGCTTCTTTGCAGTTGCAAGAGGCTTGCAATCTACATACACACACTATCAGAATCACCTTCACATAAATATCCCTGTTCAACTGGCAGGTGAGGGAAGAGGAGGAGGAAGAGAAGAGAAAGACAAGGAAGATAAGAAAAAAGGTGAGAGATTGAGAAAGCGAGAAAATGAGAGATTTTGAGAAATTGAGGAACCGAGATTGAGAGCAATAATAATAATAATAATAAAATTATGCACTAAACCCGAATGGGTCATACAGCGCTACGGGAAGGGATGTGCGAGGGTAAGGGATAGTGTAAGTAGAGGATAGTGTAAGCAGGGGACAATGTAAGCAGGGGACAATGTAAGCAGGGGACAATGTAAGCAGGGGATATTGTAAGCGGGGGACAGTGTAAGCAGAGGACAATGTAAGCGGGGGACAGTGTAAGCAGAGGACAATGTAAGCGGGGGACAGTGTAAGCAGAGGACAATGTAAGCAGGTGTTAGAACAAGATTACAATTTAAATTACATTTGGTGCAATAAGTCAGTTCCAGTTAAAAACTGAGTGTGTGTGAAAGGTGGGACTTTCAGCGAGGAGGTCAGTGTTTGCTGGTGATGCAGATACCGGAAGTGAATCCTGGGTGTTCTCTGCTTAGATGTGTTGGACAGTGAGACCAGGACTTGAAGAGTTGTGTTAGGCATTTCTGTGTGGTATTCTAAGAAAAATGCATGTATCCTGAAGGGCAACCTCCTCGGATCAAAAGTGATTACAAACTATTTTCCAGGTGCTGTATTACCCCTAGGGATTTAATGTCAACCCAGGAATATAAATAATAATCTCCATGTTATATCCATGGGATCTATGAGCGAGTCGTGTCTTGATCAGTAAGAGAACGCGGTCTTCCAGACACGACAGTGGTGGCCACAATGATAATCGAGGTTTGACAGAAAATTTTGTTGTAGTATAATGCGGATCAAGGTTGCTGGTAACAGTCGTAGAAGTGTTGAAAAGACGCTGAGAAAATAAGTTGAGAGAAGAACACTCTTGCTTGAAATTAGTGAGGTCATGAGTAGTTGACCGAGGGGCTGTGTCTGCTTGTTCATGAACCTGGCCATCCTGGTGTCTGCTTGTTCATGAACCTGGCCATCCTGGTGTCTGCTTGTTCATGAACCTGGCCATCCTGGTGTCTGCTTGTTCATGAACCTGGCCATCCTGGTGTCTGCTTGATCATGAACCTGGCCATCCTGGTGTCTGCTTGTTCATGAACTTTTGGCTTCTTCAGTCAAATACAGAGGCAGCAGCAGACGTGGTAGCGAAGTAGAGATGTAATCAGTCCATTAACCTTGGAGAAATACTTTTTGAGGTGGTGAGTCCCTTAGCCTGGAGAAGTGTTCAGCGTCATGGTCGCTTTTATTAGCCATTTTCAGCATAACCAAAGTTGTATTCAAAGAACGACTGGATGAGGGAAGTCGAATTTCTGGATACCTTGGAATGCATTAAGATAGATATATAGATAGATAGAGTCCTTATCTTGCCAATAGCTTGTCAATAAAGTTAGGGATTCTTAACGTAACCTTGTCAAACCCTGTGTAAAAGAGAGAGAGAGAGAGAGAGAGAGAGAGAGAGGGAGGAGAGAGAGAGAGAGAGAAAGCCAGGTTATATGCTTCAAGTGATCTTATTTTCTCCGAGCAAGATGAGTACAATATACAAGTGTTAGTCATGTCAACTAATCCATAATCTCTTGATCATTAATGATCAGAATGACCCACACGGGTTTAGCTCCTTGCATAAATGTAATGATCACTCAGGGCTGTCCTTCAGGGCTGTGTCGGCCGAAGGGGGAGGGTGAGGGCTTTCAACCCTAATTAAACCCTCTAGTATAACAAGTACTTCAAGAACCCTAAACCTGTATTGATCAGGGTACTTAAACTGTGACTAATATTACGTTGTGTGGGGAGCGCTAAACTCTTCGGGGTCATGCATCATCTTGGGAATGAGAGGTAATCCCTTCTAGGGAGGCGCCCTGATACCGGGGCTGCACAGGGGCTGTTTGAACCCTACGGGTTTAGCATATTTTCACATGAATTCGATAAATAACTCATAATAATCATAATTTATAATAATCATTATTTATGATTATAATAATAAATTTATAATAATGAGTTAAGCAAGCTTCAATAAAATAAAAGGAGGATAGCTCGCATTCCATGGAACAAGAGCTCCTTTGCTGTGTCATGAAGCCTCCGCGTCCCCTTGAAGAAGAAAAAGCCTCTCATCTTAAGAAGTGCCCAAGAAGCTCACCTCATCCTTCACGCTTACGATCAGCTGAGGGATTTTTGTAAAACTTGTTTGGAATATATTTTGCTTCAAACTTGACAGATTTCAGCTTAAGTTACGGCAGTTTCACTTTGCCTTGCAAGCTTTTAGGCCTAGTTAAAAAAAATGGCTTCCGATGAAGGTTTTTTTTTTTAATTTAAGCAACTGAAATTTTTCATAGTGGACATCAAGAGTTCGTCATCCTTCAAATGCCTTTTTAGTCTATTATAAAATGTTTTGAAGTATTTTCTTGTGTTTTAAGAATATTTTTTTTTTTCATTAAAATTATAATTTATTTTTGTTAAGAAGCATTAATATAGAGTAAAAGTGCTTGATCATATAGATTTTATAACCTTCTCAGGCGTATATTAAAAAAGGGGAGAAACAGGGCATGCGACAGTGCCTATTAATGAGTGGTTGTGGCAGGGCAGCTTATGCAGTGCTGTTGAGGTGTGGCAGGGCAGCTTATACAGTGCTGTTGAGGTGTGGCAGGGCAGCTTATACAACATTCTTGAGGTGTGGGAGGGCAGCTTATACAGCACTGTTGAGGTGTGGCAGGGCAGCTTATACAGTGCTGTTGAGGTGTGGCAGGGCAGCTTATACAGCATTCTTGAGGTGTGGGAGGGCAGCTTATACAGCACTGTTGAGGTGTGGCAGGTCAGCTTATGCAACATTCTTGAGGTGTGGCAAGGCAGATTATACAGCGTTGAGATGTGGCAGGGCAGCTTATACAGTGTTGTTGAGGTGTGGCAGGGCAGCTTATACAGCACTGTTGAGGTGTGGCAGGGCAGCTTATACAGTGCTGTTGAGGTGTGACAGTGCATCTTATAATACAGTGCTGTTGAGGTGTGGCAGGGCAGCTTATACAGCAATGTGGTGGTGTGGCAGGGCAGCTTATACAGTGCTGTTGAGGTGTGGCAGGGCAGCTTTTACAGAACTGTTGAGGTATGACAGTGCAATTTATAATACAGTGCTGTTGAGGTGTGACAGGGTAGCTTATACAGTGCTGTTGAGGTGTGACAGGGTAGCTTATACAGTGCTGTTGAGGTGTGGCAAGGCAGCTTATACAGTGCTGTTGAGGTGTGGCAGGGCAGCTTATACAGTGCGGTTGAGGTGTGGCAGGGTAGCTTATACAGTGCTGTTGAGGTGTGGCAAGGCAGCTTATACAGTGCTGTTGAGGTGTGACAGGGTAGCTTGTACAGTGCTGTTGAGGTGTGGCAAGGCAGCTTATACAGTGCTGTTGAGGTGTGGCAGGGCAGCTTTTTACAGAACTGTTGAGGTATGACAGTGCAATTTATAATACAGTGCTGTTGAGGTGTGACAGGGTAGCTTATACAGTGCTGTTGAGGTGTGACAGGGTAGCTTATACAGTGCTGTTGAGGTGTGGCAGGGTAGCTTATACAGTGCTGTTGAGGTGTGGCAGGGTAGCTTATACAGTGCTGTTGAGGTGTGGCAGGGTAGCTTATACAGTGCTGTTGAGGTGTGGCAGGGTAGCTTATACAGTGCTGTTGAGGTGTGGCAGGGTAGCTTATACAGTGCTGTTGAGGTGTGGCAGGGTAGCTTATACAGTGCTGTTTAGGTGTGGCAGGGTAGCTTATACAGTGCTGTTTAGGTGTGGCAGGGCAGCTTTTACAGCACTGTTGAGGGGAAGTACTTCTGTATTAAATGTGCGCCATACGAAATCACTTTCCCGCGTGTTACCTTACTTAGCAAGCCGGGAGCACTGTTAGGTATTGCTGCCAGGTGTGTACCATCCTGGTACTAGGTGTGTACCATCCTGGTACCAGGTGAGCACTATCTTGGTACCAGTTGTGCACCATCCTGGTACCAGGTGTGTACCATCCTGGTACCAGGTGAGCACTATCTTGGTACCAGTTGTGCACCATCCTGGTACCAGGTGTACACCATCCTGGTACCAGGTGTGTGCACCATCCTGGTACCAGGTGTACACCAACCTGGTACCAGGTGTACACCATCCTGGTACAAGGTGTGCACCATCCTAGTACCAGGTGTGCACCATCTTGTTACCAGGTAGCTGTTCTGGTGATGAATCTGTCTCATGTTTGAGGAGGAAGGATGCTGGTGCCAGTGATGCGTCCAGATAAAACTACTTAGTAGAGCAGATAACTCTACTAAACTTTTTATTAACGATGAGATACGAATATCCACAAATATTTGCTTTCATTGATTCATTTATCAAACAGAAAATGATAAAATGCAATATCATTTAACGTGTCATTTAAATATAGTTGAATGGATGAATAATTAGACGCATATGCAATATTGCACATGTCGGTATTATTTGCCACTCATGTACAACATAGTTCAATGGAATTCTTCATTAACTGTGTTGCAAACTTCTGGCTTCCTATGATGATTTTTTGCGATCTTTCTTGACCTTGAGCAATTCTAGAGAAGGTTTTCACTAATTCTAGAGAAGGTTTTCACTAATTCTAGAGAAGGTTTTCACTAATTTGCTGCAACTATTAAAACCGACACTAGCCGACACTAGCCGACACTAGCCGACTACTTGCCGTCTTTTTTAAGTTTTTCACCTTTATTTAAGCTCCAAATTTCTATTGTACTTTTATGTTCGACTTCGTCTCCCATGTAAATAACTTAAAGTTAAGATTTCAGTGACCAAAGTAAATAAGGAATTGTTATAGTTACGCATCGGTGAAACAAAATGAGAAAGACGATTTTCAGTGAAACCTTAAGTAATACGACTGGATTTTATTGGTATACAAAAACAAACATATTGTTTTATAAGAGAAATGAGCGTCCAGAAGACAGGCTCAGGAGAGGGGGACGCTGGTAGCGATCAGCAGAGAAAAGAAGACACCTGGGACGACACTCTGCTTTCAATAGCTAAAGAATAACAATAGCATCAGGATGCTTTTCACAGCTTATCAGATTGATCAGAATATCATTTGCATAGATTTTAAAGAACTTCAATCATTATTTAGACTAATAATTTCGGTGACACGTTTGGCAGTGGGACATCATTATACTCAGCAGGAGGACGGAAGACAGTACTGCAAATGTACCTTTGTTTATTCCTGGGAAAGATTTTGAAGTTGCAAATTATCCCTTCTAACATGATTCATTTTGAAATATAGAGGAGAATAAATATGGATACGACGGGAGTAGTCGTGAGGTGAAAATGTGATCAGTCAACGTTGCAGTAGTTGTCTTTGAGGTGGTCAGTCCCGTCAGCTCGGAGAAGAACCCAGTACCATTGTCAGGAAAGAGTTTTCTCTCCAAAACTCTTCATTATGTGACTTAACTTCTGCCGTAACTATCTACATAAGGTATATGTAATGTACATACGTTCTGGCGGTGAGAATATATGTAAATAAACCTTATTCTACTGTGCATACTTTATTGTTCATGGATTGCTTGACTCTGTGAGGCTGGTTCACACCGCCACCTGTCCGTGACGCTGGTTCACACCGCCACCTGTCCGTGACGCTGGTTCACACCGCCACCTGTCCGTGACGCTGGTTCACACCGCCACCTGTCCGTGACGCTGGTTCACACCGCCACCTGTCCGTGACGCTGGTTCACACCGCACCTGTCCGTGACGCTGGTTCACACCGCCACCTGTCCGTGACGCTGGTTCACACCGCCACCTGTCCGTGACGCTGGTTCACACCGCCACCTGTCCGTGACGCTGGTTCACACCGCCACCTGTCCGTGACGCTGGTTCACACCGCCACCTGTCCGTGACGCTGGTTCACACCGCACCTGTCCGTGACGCTGGTTCACACCGCCACCTGTCCGTGACGCTGGTTCACACCGCCACCTGTCCGTGACGCTGGTTCACACCGCCACCTGTCCGTGACGCTGGTTCACACCGCCACCTGTCCGTGACGCTGGTTCACACCGCCACCTGTCCGTGACGCTGGTTCACACCGCCACCTGTCCGTGACGCTGGTTCACACCGCCACCTGTCCGTGACGCTGGTTCACACCGCCACCTGTCCGTGACGCTGGTTCACACCGCCACCTGTCCGTGACGCTGGTTCACACCGCCACCTGTCCGTGACGCTGGTTCACACCTGCCACCTTTCCGCATATGACGCTGGTTCCACCCACCGCGTCACCTGTATGTGACGCTGGTTCACACCACCACCTTTCGGTGACGCTGGTTCACACCGCCACCTGTATGTGACGCTGGTTCACACCGCCACCTGTATGTGACGCTGGTTCACACCGCCACCTGTATGTGACGCTGGTTCACAACACCACCTGTATGTGACGCTGGTTCACACCGCCACCTGTCCGTGACGCTGGTTCACACCGCCACCTGTATGTGACGCTGGTTCACACCGCCACCTGTATGTGACGCTGGTTCACACCGCCACCTGTCCGTGACGCTGGTTCACACCGCCACCTGTCCGTGACGCTGGTTCACACCGCCACCTGTATGTGACGCTGGTTCACACCGCCACCTGTCGGTGACGCTGGTTCACACCGCCACCTGTCGGTGACGCTGGTTCACACCCACCTGTGTGACGCTGGTTCACACCGCCACCTGTCGGTGACGCTGGTTCACACCGCCACCTGTCGGTGACGCTGGTTCACACCGCCACCTGTCGGTGACGCTGGTTCACACCGCCACCTGTCGGTGACGCTGGTTCACACCGCCACCTGTCTGTGACGCTGGTTCACACCGCCACCTGTCTGTGACGCTGGTTCACACCGCCACCTGTCTGTGACGCTGGTTCACACCGCCACCTGTCTGTGACGCTGGTTCACACCGCCACCTGTATGTGACGCTGGTTCACACCGCCACCTGTCGGTGACGCTGGTTCACACCGCCACCTGTCGGTGACGCTGGTTCACACCGCCACCTGTCTGTGACGCTGGTTCACACCGCCACCTGGTGTCGTAGGATCTTTGAAACTATTTGTCATCTTGATACAAATTACATGTACTGCTTGTTACAAACTGCCAATTATAAAGTCCCTCTTTCAAACTGCCTATTAAAAACTACTTATTATAAATATCCCATTCCATTCTAGTGCAAAATGATTAATAAAAACAGCCTATTGCAAACTGCCTTTTTTAAATATCCTTTGTAAACATATTACAAACTGTCTATTGTAAACTACCGATTACAAACTAGAAGGCAGTGCACCAAGCAGTATAACAACTGAGACTGCCTCACTATCTTATTCCGCGTATTAGCGTCATCACTGCTCGTATTTCTTTCTTTTCCGTATTAAAGAAGCACGGACACACACACACACACACACACACACACACACACACACACACAGCTGTTACCATCTACGCAATATGCTATAACACTCCTGAGTTCATTTTTAACGTTGTCTCTCTGCGTTAAAAGGCAGACTAATAATAATTTCTAACACTGTTAATGGTCTGCTGTCTGCCGCTATTAAGCGCTCTGTTGTTAGCTGTTGTTTAAGGCTTGGTATTATCCTGTTGTAAGGGTCTCCTTTCTACCACTAGACTAGTTTGATATTCTCCATCGTTGTTGTCGTATTATTATTATTATTAAATTCGGAAACAAGAACCAAACCCACATAAATTACACAGAGCGGAAGTTGGATAGGGAAGTTCACTCTCGTATTCATTGTTGTTCGTCGTTCATAACATTGTCGATCGTAACACTGTCGTTCATAACATTGTCGTTCATAACACTGTCGTTCGTAACATTATCGATCGTAACACTGTCCTTCGTAACATTATCGTTCATAACATTGTCGTTCATAACATTGTCGTTCATAACATTGTCGTTCATAACATTGTCGTTCATAACATTGTCGATCGTAACACACGTTCGTGACATTGTCGATCGTAACACACGTTCGTGACATTGTCGATCGTAACACTGTCGTTCATAACATTGTCGTTCATAACATTATCGTTCATAACATTGTCGTTCATAACATTATCGTTCATAACATTGTCGTTCATAACATTGGTGTTCATAATATTGTCGATGGAAACACTGTCGTTCATAACATTGTCGTTAGTAACACTGTCGTTCATAACATTGTCATTCGTAACATTGTCGTTCGTAACATTGTCATTCGTAACATTGTCGTTCGTAACATTGTCATTCGTAACATTGTCGTTCGTAACATTGTCATTCGTAACATTGTCATTCGTAACATTGTCGTTCGTAACATTGTCATTCGTAACATTGTCATTCGTAACATTGTCATTCGTAACATTGTCATTCGTAACACTGTCATTCGTAACACTGTCATTCGTAACACTGTCGTTCTTAACATTGTCGTTCGTGACAATGATGCCTCAGCCCCTATAGCAATATTTTTTTTTAACAGTTGAAGCGAACATTATAGATATTTCAGTCATTATAGCAAGTAATACTGTTGTTTCAGTCATTATAGCAAGTAATACTGTTGTTTCAGTCATTTAGCAAGTAATACTGTTGTTTCAGTCATTATAGCAAGTAATACTGTTGTTTCAGTCATTATAGCAAGTAATACTGTTGTTTCAGTCATTATAGCAAGTAATACTGTTGTTTCAGTCATTATAGCAAGTAATACTGTTGTTTCAGTCATTATAGCAAGTAATACTGTTGTTTCAGTCATTATAGCAAGTAATACTGTTGTTTCAGTCATTATAGCAAGTAATACAGTTGTTTCAGTCATTATAGCAAGTAATACTGTTGTTTCAGTCATTATAGCAAGTAATACTGTTGTTTCAGTCATTATAGCAAGTAATACTGTTGTTTCAGTCATTATAGCAAGTAATACAGTTGTTTGTCATTATAGCAAGTAATACTGTTGTTTCAGTCATTATAGCAAGTAATACTGTTGTTTCAGTCATTATAGTAAGTAATAATGTTGTTTCAGTCATTATAGCAAGTAATACTCTTGTTTCAGTCATTATAGCAAGTAATACTGTTATTTCAGTCATTATAGCAAGTAATACTGTTCAGTCATTATAGCAAGTAATACTGTTCAGTCATTATAGCAAGTAATACTGTTGTTTCAGTCACTATAGCAAGTAATACTGTTGTTTCAGTCACTATAGCAAGTAATACTGTTGTTTCAGTCACTATAGCAAGTAATACTGTTGTTTCAGTCACTATAGCAATACTGTTGTTTCAGTCACTATAACAATACTGTTGTTTCAGTCACTATAACAATACTGTTGTTTCAGTCACTATAACAATACTGTTGTTACAGTCACTATAACAATACTGTTGTTTCAGTCACTATAACAATACTGTTGTTACAGTCACTATAACAATACTGTTGTTTCAGTCACTATAACAATACTGTTGTTTCAGTCACTATAGCAATACTGTTGTTTCAGTCACTATAGCAATACTGTTGTTTCAGTCACTATAGCAATACTGTTGTTTCAGTCACTATAGAAATACTGTTGTTTCAGTCACTATAGAGTGAAATATCTTTGTTTCAGCCGAGACGGGGAAGAATGGGGTGACAAATTTCCCAGTGTCTATTTTTTGATTTCCCGAAAATCTTCGACGCGGCTTCACTTCAAAGAGTGTTAGGTCGGAATTACGACTCTTTGTATAGGAGACAAATATGAGACCTGGATCAATAGTTGGCTCAACAACAGGAAAGTAGGTTTTGAAGCTAGTGTGAAAGGGAGTGATTTTGAAAGGGAGTGGTTTTGAAGTGAGTGGTTCTGACAGCAAGTGATTTTGGAGTGATTCCGAAATTGGCTGATTTTTAAAGCAAGTGGTTTTGAAGCCAATGATTCTACAGTGATCACTGATATAGGAAATGAGCTTCAACGTGGACAAGTGATCACCAGCTGATTTTGTATTTATCAACTTTAAAAGAAGTCGAAAATTATTGGAAACCAGAGAGGAGACAAATCTAAGAGTTGTCATTAGCAGTAACGTAAGAGTACCCAAACAATACCTAGTTGGTGTCTCTGGTGGAAGTTGGTGTCATAGTGGTGTCACTGGTGGAAGGTGGTGTCATAGTGGTGACACTGGTGGAAGGTGGTGTCATAGTGGTGACACTGGTGGAAGGTGGTGTCATAGTGGTGACACTGATGGAAGGTGGTGTCATAGTGGTGACACTGATGGAAGGTGGTGTCATAGTGGTGACACTGGTGGAAGGTGGTGTCATAGTGGTGACACTGGTGGAAGGTGGTGTCATAGTGGTGACACTGGTGGAAGGTGGTGTCATAGTGGTGACACTGGTGGAAAGGTGGTGTCATAGTGGTGACACTAGTGGAAGGTGGTGTCATAGTGGTGACACTGGTGGAAGGTGGTGTCATAGTGGTGACACTGGTGGAAGGTGGTGTCATAGTGGTGACACTGGTGGAAGGTGGTGTCATAGTGGTGACACTGGTGGAAGGTGGTGTCATAGTGGTGACACTGGTGGAAGGTGGTGTTATAGTGGTGACACTAGTGGAATTTGGTGTCATAGTGGTGACACTGGTGGAAGGTGGTGTCATAGTGGTGACCCTGGTGGAAGGTGGTGTCATAGTGGTGACACTGATGGAAGGTGGTGTCATTGTGGTGATACTGGTGGAAGGTGGTGTCATAGTGGTGACACTGGTGGAAGGTGGTGTCATAGGGGTGGCACTGGTGGAAGGTGGTGCCATAGGGGTGACAATGGTGGAAGGTGGTGTCATAGGGGTGACACTGGTGGAAGGTGGTGTCATAGTGTTGACACTGGTGGAAGGTGGTGTCATAGTGTTGACAATGGTGGAAGGTGGTGTCATAGGGGTGACACTGGTGGAAGGTGGTGTCATAGTGTTGACACTGGTGGAAGGTGGTGTCATAGTGACACAGTTGCTGAACCCACCTACACAATACTGTCTTATGAAAAAAACCCACTTAGGAACCAAGAAAATTTTTCCTGCCACTCATAAAAGGTTGAGAAATCAGATTCATCTCTTATCTTGTAGGTATCTAGATTTTTAAAACTTGCTAGGCACTTTAAAACGATTCCCAAGGGCCGCTAAGCGCTATATAAAGGTTCCCAAGGGCCGCTAAGCGCTATATAAAGGTTCCCAAGGGCCATTAAGTATATAAAAATGTTTTAAAAATAAGCGTAATAAAATTTGCTAAGCACTACAAAGAAGTTCCTAAATATAAGTACTACAAAGAAGTTCCTAAATATAAGTACTACAAAGAAGTTCCTAAAGACTACTAACTACAAAAAAAAAATCCCAAAAGGCTACTAAATACTACAGAAAAGTTCCTAAAGGCTACTAAATACTACGAAGAGGTTTCCAAACGCTACTAAATACTACAGAGAGGTTTCTAATGGCTACTAAATAAAACAAAGAGGCTCTTTAGAGACGCTGAGAGCTTCAAGATGGCACCTAAACATTGCTGAGAGTTACAGCAACGTTCAGGAAGTCTGGCAAATCCTGGTATTAATGCCGTATCCCGTGAACAACACGGAAATTAACATTAATATTAACACTTGGGAGAACCATCTTTAGTAATCAGGTTAGGTACGGTGTGTCAGAAACCAGAACAAGTGTTTTCTGAAGCGGATCTTTGTCATATGTTGATCCACAGCTGGAGTTTTTGGTCGTCTGACCGAGGCCTTCCGCTGGCTTACCGGTCCACCCCTTTAAAAATTATGTTTACTATTATAACCATTAGATAATCCTCTAGTATTGTCACTAATTATTGTGTATACAGCTACCCAGTATGCACAATGATTAGCTAAGTTGTGTACACAAATAAGTAGGATGAGTGCCACAATAATTAGCCATGCTTTACACACAATAAATAGCTACGCTAAATACTCAACAATTATATACGCCCTATACACAATAATTAGTTACTCTGAATACACAATAATTACCCTCCCTGAATACACAATAATTAGCTACGCTGAATACACAATAATTAGCTAGGCTGTACATTAAAATTAGCAACTTATTACCGAGAAAAACTGTTTTTACTGTAACTTCCCTGAATGTTTTCCTTAAAGATGGCGCTGTTACCAGAGGGAATCTAAGACCTGGGGAAAGGACCAGAGGGAATTTAAGACCTGGGGAAAGGACCAGAGGGAATTTAAGACCTGGGGAAAGGACCAGAGGGAATTTAAGACCTGGGGAAAGGACCAGAGGGAATTTAAGACCTGGGGAAAGGACCAGAGAGAATCTGAGACCTGGGGAAAGGACCAGAGGGAATCTAAGACCTGGGGAAAGGACCAGAGGGAATTTAAGACCTGGGGAAAGGACCAGAGAGAATCTGAGACCTGGGGAAAGAACCAGATGGAATCTAAGATCTGGGGAAAGGACCAGAGGAAATCTAGGATTTGGGGAAGGGACCAGATGGAATCTAAGACTTGGGGAAGTAATGAAAGGGAATCTAAGACCTGGGGAAAGAACCAGAGGGAATCTAAGACCTGCTGAAAGGACCAGAAGGAATCTAAGACCTGGGGAAAGGACCAGTAGGAATCTAAGACCTGCGGAAAGCACCAGAGGGAATCTAAGACCTGGGAAAGGAACCAGAGGGAATCTAAGACGTGGGGAAGGAACCAGAGGAAACTAAAGACCTGGAAAAAGAACAAGACGGAATTTTCAATCAGGAAAAGTAACTAGAGTGAATTAAAAACCTGAGAGCGACCCTGTAAAAAAGGAAAATAAAACTAGAAAAAGGAATGAGAAAGACTTGGAAATAAAGAGGAGATTGGATTCAAAAGCTGGAAAAAGAGGCAGAGTGAATAAAAGACCCGGAGGTTAGTAAGAGACTAAGTAAATCCTGGATTTACCAGACGAAGGATCGAGCCTCCAGCACTCCTGATGCTGAAAACAAAACTATGGAGTAAATGACACCTGGAAGAATTGACAACCTAGAGAAAATGACACGTGGAGGAAGTGACACGTGGAGGAAGTGACACCTGGAGGAAGTGACACCTGGAGGAAGTGACATCTGGAGGAAGTGACACCTGGAGGAAGTGACACCTGGAGGAAGTGACACCTGGAGGAAGTGACACCTGGAGGAAGTGACACCTGGAGGAAGTGACACCTGCAGAAAAGGACATCTGGAGGAAGTGACACCTAGAGGAATTGACATCTGTAGGAAGTGACACCTGGAGGAAGTGACACCTGCAGAAAATGACATTTGGAGGAAGTGACATCTGGAGGAAGTGACACCTTGAGGAAGTGACACCTTGAGGAAGTGACACCTGGAGGAAGTGACACCTTGAGGGAGTGACACCTGGAGGAAGTGACACCAGGAGGAAGTGACACCTTGAGGGAGTGACACCTGGAGGAAGTGACACCTTGAGGGAGTGACACCTGGAGGAAGTGACACCTTGATGAAGTGACACCTGGAGGAAGTGACACCTTGAGGAAGTGACACCTGGAGGAAGTAGATAAGTTGATCAACGGAAACGTTTCGTCGAAGCAGTGGCTTTATTAGGTCATACTTGATAAATCCACTCTGTGAGCGAAACGTTGGGGGGTTAATAAAGGTATCCACTGTGTGAGCGAAACGTTGGTGGGTTAATAAAGGTATCCACTGTGTGAGCGAAACGTTGGGGGGTTAATAAAGGTATCCACTGTGTGAGCGAAACGTTGGGGGGTTAATGAAGGTATCCACTGTGTGAGCGAAACGTTGGGGGGTTAATAAAGGTATCCACTGTGTGAGCGAAACGTTGGGGGTTAAAGGTATCCACTGTGTGAGGGAAACATTGTGGCAAATGAAGGTATCGGAAGTATGAGCGAAACGCTGTGGTTAAACTTATCTGCGATTTGAGCGAAACACACTCGATATGTTTTATTTTCAGTCAAGGGAGAGCGCTAAATAATTAAGGGTCAAATAGAGCCTAGGGGAGGGGGAGTGGGAGGCAATTATGGCTCTTGATCCAGTTCCTTGGATCGAGAGTAACTCATTTGGCCTTAACTCGGTAAATAAACTATTGATCCACGTCAAGCTGGTACGCCTGCACTCCTTCAAAACCTGGAGTGCGCCTTATGTTGGTACGCCTGCACTCCTTCAAAACCTGGAGTGTGCCTTATGTTGGTACGCCTGCACTCATCAATCGGCTGTAGGTATACAGTCATGTACACATGATGAACAGCTGGTGTTCCTCCACCCAGAGTGCACACATGTGCTCATTAAAAACGGCTAAAACTACACATAGGACACCACTTGCACGCATACAGGCACTCAAGCCTGTAAGTGCACACACGAAAGCACACACGCACGTGGCCAGGAGCTGTGAATCGACCCTTGCAACCACATATTGGTGAGTACACACAAACCCAAAAAAAAGTTTGCGGTGTTGAGCAAAGTATTTAAAGTTTTCTCAGTAGTAACAGAGGCAGTGGCAGGAAGTCCAGGGCTGAAAGTACTCTGACAGGTACCGGACACAACAGGGAGGAGGTCAGGAAAAACTTGTGATGGAGTTGGGTGCATCAAAGACAGTGAGACCTACCTGGAGGGTCTACCTGGAGGGTATTCCGGGGGTCAACGCCCCCGCAGCCCGGTCCACGACCAGGCCTCCCGGTGGATCAGGGCCTGATCAACCAGGCCGTTACTGCTGGCTGCACGTAGTCCAACGTACCACAGTGCCACAATGTCGCCATGAATTCTGCGAGAGGGAGCAGAAGCACTGTCCAGATCATTAGCTAAGATCTTCAACAAGTAATGGAGATGGGACATTTGCCAGAGACATGGAAGACACTGAACGTTGTTCCAGTATTTACAGGAAGGAAACAGACGTTGAGCAACAGACCAGTTTCACTACTTCATACCATGCAAGGTAATAGTGATTATTATTTATCAGAATGAGAGTGATAAAGTACTTGGAGAGAGTAATTGGTCAATTAGCAAGAACTCATTTAAATTAGGTACTTTCTAAAAATTTCTCTTATACATTTAAAGATATATTTTTTCATTTATGTTAATGTAAAAATTAATAATTTTGAACCATAAAACCTTAGAAAACTTATCTAAAAACCATGGTAATAGATACCGACAAATTGGTTTAGAAAGACAAGTGATCAAACACTAAGACATATTAGAAAACATTTCGGTCCTGGGAGTTTGATCACTTCTAACGCTATCTAATAAATATGTTCTAGTATTTGTTATAAACAATGACCAGCATGGATTCATAGTTGGAAAATCTTGTCTTAACAATTCGTTGCAGTTCCATGACGAATTTATAGATGTGAAACAAGAGAGTGAGAGATGGGTGGATTGCATTTTCTAAATAACTGGGAACGTACTGCGGCACATGGAGTACCTCAGGGAAAGGAAAAAAAAATGATTGTCAGGGAAGATACGACAGAATGACGAAGATTAACAAGTGGGGTCCCGCTAGTATTGGTACTAAGACCAGTACTGTTTCTGGTTTATGTGAATGATATACCAGATGGGAACGAGTCAGACATATCCCAGTTTGTTGATCGTGTGAAATTAATGAGGGAAATAAAAACAAATGCGGACAAGGAAGAGCTACAACTGGGTCTGGACAAACTGCAAGACTGGTCGGATATGTGGGGGCTTGACTTCAACGCCAGCAAATGCAAAGTTATGAAAATTGGGAAAAGGGACAGAAAACCAGACACGGTATTGGCTCTGAGGGAGATACTTGAGATCACACTCAAAGAGAAACAGCTAGGGGTAAGTAAAGTGCCCAGCATATCACCAGAGGCTCACCTCAAACGAATAACCCCAGCAACCAATGCTCGTCTGGCAAATATAAGAATAGCCATCAGGAACATCAACAAAGTCATTCCGGGAACTTCACACAGTATATCTCAGACCCATCTTGGAATATGCAGCACCGGGATGGAGCCCACACCCGAGAAAGCATGTTAAGAAAGTGGAGAAAGTGTAGAAGTATGCACCGAGACTAGTTCCAGAACTAAAGGTTATGGCCTAGGAGGACAGACTAACGGAATTTAATCTAACAGCATTAGAAGGCAGAAGCACCAGAAAAGACTAATTGAGAGGCAGGAAACAGGTACTCAGGAGCACATTTCGACGTTGAAAGACAGAAATAGGTAACATGGATATCAGGAACTAATTTCTTCAGTCTAAGGTGGTCGGGAATGACTTCGATGAAGAAATGGTGGAGGCAGCCTCCATACATAGATTTAAAAGCAGGTACGATAGAATTCATGAGGCCAGAAGGAAATCTGGAAAGCGGCAAATTGAGAGGCAAGGCCAGGAGCTGAGACTCGACCCCTGCAACCACATATAGATTAGTACGTACACACACACACACACACACACACACACACACACACACACACACACACACACACACACATCGGTAACTAACAAAACAGTTCATGTTTTTATTGACAAGTGTCTTTAACATATGATAAGTAACACGTGTGGACCAGCACAGCTGCTCGTCCAATCTGTCAACTTTAAAAAGTAGAAAATCTTTATGTAGGTGTTGCCGTAGCAGCGGTGGTGACACATGGACAAACATGTCACCAGTGACCAGGGACTCATGAGAGGGAATGCCCCTTCACTGAGACATTGCATTAAACGCTAATCACCAGCCCCTGGTGCGGATGGCATAACTCACGAGATCCTCAGAACTGTGAGGCAGGTATCCGTGATAACCCCTCGCTAGCACCTTGCTAGCACCTTGCTAGCACCTCGCTAGCACCTTATATACTGAGGTTGTTTTTCCTACTTTCTGGTCCAATAGTCTCATCTTGTCTTAAGCCGCAACACCCTTACGTATTTAGACCAATCTTATTAACTTGTTGTTTTTTTAAAACATTTCAAAGAATGATGCTTATTCGACTTTAGTGTAGAATCAGGCACTAACACCACATCTCTCTGGCATTATGATTTAAAATATGCATTTGATATCACAAATAGGACTGTTATCCTCTATGATCTTGACGTATTATGAATATTGGTAGCAACCTGCTCAGTTGTTTGGATGATAGGTTTTATGAGTTCTAGTCACAGACCGGGCCGCGGGGGCGTTGACCCCCGGAACTCTCTCCAGGTCTCCAGGTTTTAGAGAGACTCACACACACACACACACACACACACACACACACACACACACACATACATACACGAAAGAGTCAAAGAGGCATCACCGGACATCATAGCTCTCACAGCAACCAAGCTCACAAGAGATAACAGATGCCATCTTTCCAACGGGATATCAGATCCTGAGGAAAGATAGAGGGAACAGAGGAGGTGCAGGAGTGGCACTGCTCATCAAAAACCGATGGGATTTTGATGAGATGGAGAGAGAAGACAGAGGAGAAGCAAGACATTACATAATAGGAACACTTCAGTCTGGAGGTCTCAAGGTGGTAATTGCAGTGATGTATAACCCACCACAGAACAGCAGGAGCCCAAGGCAAGAGTATGATAAGAGTAATAGAACGATGGTTGACACACTGGCTGAAGTGGCCAGAAGGGTTCATGCGAGCAGGGCAAAGTTGCTGATTATGGGTGACTTCAACCACAAGGAGGTGGTACTGGCAAACCTCATGTACCAACACGTAAGGAACAATACCAGAGAGGAGAGGATAAGCCAGCAAGGCTGGACCTAGTATTCACCTTGAGTAGTGCAGATATTGAGGACATCACATACGAAAGACCCCTTGGTACCAGTGATCACGTGGTTCTGAGCTTCGAATACATAGTAGAGTTACAAGTGGAGGAGGAAACAGGAAGGGCTGGACGAATGAAGCCAAACTACAAGAGAGGGACTACACTGGCATGAAGAATTTCCTTCACGGGATTTAGTGGGACAGAGAACTGACAGGGAAGTCAGTAAACGAGATGATGGAATATGTGACAACAAAATGCAAGGAAGCTGAGAAGAGGTTTGTACCCAAGGGAAACAGGAATAAGGAGAAAGTCAGGATGAGCTCTTGGTCCACCCAAAGGTGTAGGGAGGGCAAAACCAAGTGTGCTAGGGAATGGAAGAAGTATAGAAGGCAAAGGACCCAGGAGAATAAGGAGAGCAGTCGTAGAGCCAGAAATGAATATGCACAGGTAAGAAGGGAAGCCCAAAGACAATACGAAAATGACATAGCAGCAAAAGTCAAACCTGACCCGAAGCTGTTGTACAGCCACATCAGGAGGAAAACAACAGTCTAGGATCAGGTAATCAGGCTGAGGAAGGAAGGAGGAGAGATCACAAGAAACGACCGTGAAGTATGTGAGGAACTCAACATAAAAGTCAAAGAAGTGTTCACAGAGGAGACAGAAGGGACTCCAGAAAGACGGGAGGCAGGATACACCAAGTGATGGACACAATACATACAACCGAGGAAGAAGTGGCTGCTAAGTGAGCTAGATACCTCAAAGGCGATGGGGCCGGATAACATCTCTCCATGGGTCCTGAGAGAGGGAGCAGAGGAGCTATGTGTACCACTAACAACAATCTTCAACACGTCTATCGAAACAGGGCGACTACCAGAGGTATGGAAGACAGAAAATGTAGTCCCAATTTTTAAAAAAGGAGACAGATATGAAACACTTAACTTGAGACCAGTGTCACTAACATGTATAGTAAGCAAGGTCATGGAGAAGATTATCAGAAGAGTGGTGGAGCACCTAGAAAGGAACGAGCTTATCAACGACATCCAGCACGGGTTCAGGGACGGGAAATCTTGTCACAAACCTATTGGAGTTCTAAGACAGGGTGACAGCAGTAAGACAAGAGAGAAAGGGGGGTGGGTAGACTGCATTTTCTAGGATTAGAATAGTGCAAAAGCTGGAGGACCAGGCAGGGATAACAGGGAAGGCACTACAATGGATCAGGGAATACCTGTCTGGAAGACAACACCGAGTCATGGTACGTGGCGAGGTGTCAGAGTGGGCGCATGTAACAAGCGGAGTTCCACAGGGGTCAGTCCAAGGACCGTTGCTGTTTCTGGTATTTGTGAACGACATGACGGAAGGAATAGAATCCGAAGTGTCCCTCTTTGCAGATGATGTGAAGTTAATGAGAAGAATTCAATTGGACGAAGACCAGGCAGAACTACAAAGGAATCAGGACAGGCTGCAGGCCTGGTCCAGCAAGTGGCTCCTGGAGTTCAACCCCACCAAGTGCAAAGTCATGAAGATTGGAGAAGGGCAAAGAAGACCGCAGACGGAGTACAGTCTAGGGGGCCAGAAACTACAAACCTCACTCAAGGAAAAGGATCTTGGGGTGAGCATAACACCAGGCACATCTCCTGAGGCGCACATCAACCAAATAACTGCTGCAGCATACGGGCGCCTAGCAAACCTAAGATCAGCATTCCGACATCTTAATAAGGAATCATTCAGGACCTTGTACACTGTGTACGTTAGGCCCATATTGGAGTATGCAGCACGAGTTTGGAACCCACACCTAGCCAAGCACGTAAGGAAACTAGAGAAAGTGCAAAGGTTTGCAACAAGACTAGTTCCGGAGCTAAGGGGTATGTCCTAAGAGGAGAGATTAAGGGAAATCGATCTGACGACACTGGAAGACAGGAGAGATAGGGAGGATATGATAACAACATATTAAATAATGAGAGGAATCGACAAGGTGGACAGAGACAGAATGTTCCAGAGATGGGACACAGCAACAAGGGATCACAGTTGGAAGTTGAAGACTCAGATCAATCATAGGGATGTTAGGAAGTATTTCTTCAGTCACATAGTTGTCAGGAAGTGGAATAGTCTGGGAAGTGATGTAGTGGAGGCAGGATCCATACATAGCTTTAAGAAGAGTGATGATAAAGCTCATGGAGCAGGAGAGTGACCTAGTAGCGGCCAGTGAAGAGGCGAGGCCAGGAGCTGTGACTCAATCCCTGCAATCACAACTAGGCGAGTACAACTAGGTGAATACACACACACACAGCAACAAGGGGTCACAACTGGAAGTTAGAAACTCAGATGAGTCACAGGGATGTTAGGAAGTGGAACAATCTGGAGAGTGATGTCGTGGAGGCAGAATCCATACTTAATAGCTTTAAGAAGAGGTACAATAAAGCTCCTGGAGCTCTAGTAGCGATCAGCGAAGCGGGGCCAGGAGCTGTGGTTCGATTCCTGCAACCACAAATGAGTACAAATAGGCGAGAACACACACAGTTCAATGTTATTTAATGTTTTCCTAAATGCTCTACCTACCCCACTTGAACATATAGCTATGATCTACGCTGATGACATGATCCATACCATATAGAATTCATAGAAAAGTTCCTATAATATGTAATCAACTGTCATATCTTCATCTAAGACTAATATATCGACAAGGGGTGAAAACACCAGTAAATCCATCATACCACAACTAATGGTAGGCTAAATGCTCTCAGAGCTCATGCTGGCTAAAACCCCAACTACTGTGCTAATGTGAGAATAGTGAGAATGATGTACATAGCTATATTAGATTCTTAAATTGAGTATGCTGCGCCCATGTTAATGTTAGGTTAAAAAAATTCTCTCCGGGTCTTGGAGCTAATGCAAAACGAAGCCTTAGAATTATTCTTGGTTGTCCTGAAACTACCAAAATTCTTAATATGAGGAATGAGCTTGGTATTTCTAGTATCAGTGATAGGCTAATCTAAATAAACAATGAACTAGGTATGATGATGCTAAGAAATGACCCAGACACTGTTTTAAACCTTCTAAAGGTACATAAATAAAATAAATCTAAATGGGCTGTTAAAACATGCAGTTATATTAAGTTCTATAACGTGCACGAACTGTATCACTGAACTCCAGATAACAAGAACATTTCACACCTCCATGGAAACTACTCATTTAATATCACATATCTTAAAGCCTCTCACAAGAAGTTTGTTATAAGTAAACCCTTCCTTAAATCACTTGCAAAGCAACTATTAGAGAAGAAATTTATGATGATGATAGTTAGGTTTGGTTAACTACCTCTGGTAGTTTGGTAGACATAAAGATGATAATCAAACTAAATATAAAGTGGTCAGCTTTATGGTCACTTTCTTGAAGACTTTGTATTTGATTGTCCATTCATCGCGGGACAGAGATAAACAGCATAATAACTTGTGCAATATTTACAATAATAAAATACCTTGACATAAGTTAACAGACTTGTTAAGCAAATATCCTAAATTTGCATGCGACAGATAAGACATAATATGTAGATATACATACAGATGTACCCCTGCTAACCCCTTATGGAGCCTCGTTCTTAGGCTTTTTGTGTCTCCACTTCCTATGGTGCTATCGTCCACAGGGCAGATATAGGGAGCACAGTGGTGTAACTGATTTAATAGCAGAATCTATATGAATCCGCTCCTTTCCACGTCCTTCATTCTTCTTCTGATAATTTTCTCCATAACCTGACACAGCAGGCTTATAGTTTAGTGCTACCTGTCCCCCGTATTTAAATATTGGAATTACATTCGCCATTTTCTACACATCCGATAGCTGCCCTGTTTCAACTGAATTTATTGAAAATCGTGGCTAGTGATTCTGGCAATTCTTCCACTTCCTGTCTCAGAACCCACGGAGAGATGTTCTTTGGTCTCATTTCCATTAAGTATTTCGCTCACTCGGTATTTTCTTTACTTTTTTTTTTAGTGTGAATATTCTATTCAGTACTAGTAGCTGTTCTCTTTCTCCGAGTCTCTGGTAATGCTCCTGTTTCCACTGAAAATACCTCACTAAATGTTTTGTTTATCTCCTCGTAGGCTTCCTGGGTATTTCTAGTGGGCTTCCTTCCTTCCTTTCAGCAACCCCGTGTCAGTGCTAACACGTGGTCACACTCGGAGTGTAGCTGATAACACCCTAGCAGAATGTGGTCAGTTGTGGCAACCATTACGTCAAGTGTTCCTTGCTCACACTCTGAAGGCATCTCAGCCCCTCACACAATCACTACGTCGGTGTTCCTTGCTCACACTCTGAAGGCATCTCTGCCCCTCACACAATCACTACGTCGGTGTTCCTTGCTCACACTGAAGGCATCTCAGCCCCTCACACAATCACTACGTCGGTGTTCCTTGCTCACACTCTGAAGGCGTCTCAGCCCCTCACACAATCACTACGTCAGTGCTCCTTGCTCACACTCTGAAGGCATCTCAGCCCCTCACACAATCACTACGTCAGTGTTCCTTGCTCACACGCTGAAGGCATCTCTGCCCCTCACATAATCACTACGTCGGTGTTCCTTGCTCACACTCTGAAGGCGTCTCAGCCCTTCACACAATCACTACGTCGGTGTTCCTTGCTCACACTCTGAAGGCGTCTCAGCCCCTCACACAATCACTACGTCGGTGTTCCTTGCTCACACTCTGAAGGCGTCTCAGCCCCTCACACAATCACTACGTCAGTGCTCCTTGCTCACACTCTGAAGGCGTCTCAGCGCGAGTATTGTCTCGTTACAGCATGATAGGTGCTTTCCAGGTGGTAATGCGCTGCTGTCGGTTGTGATAACATGAGCAGAATGAACGAGGCGCAGTGCTCAGCAAATATTGCGCCCGTGTGTGCCTGTGTTTTACCTAATTTTGGTTGTGGGGGTTGAGTCTTGTATCCTGGTCTCAGCCGCTACACTAGCCAAGATGAGTTTCAATTAATCGTCCTTGCCTCGACGGCCCCGCCGTAGCTATCCTTCAAACTGTGCATGGAGGCCGCATCCAGTACATCATTTAAATAATTCCACTTCATGACTATTTTAAAGAAAATTTATTTAAATAGACAGTCAAATTTGAGAGAGACAGACAGACAGACAGACAGACAGACAGATACAGACAGAGAGATCAGACATTGAACAGGAGGAAAATCAATGGACTGAGACAGTAAATCAGAGCAACTTTCCATGTTGAGAGTCAAAGCTTCACTAAGTTGTATTAAATCCCTCACAGATGTTCAGTGGAGCAAGCACACATCACCTCATATTACAAGCTAGAGTGACCTAGAGGGCAGAACAACAAAGAGAATTAGGCGAGGCTCGTAGCCAAGATGAAAGACACTAAATACACACACACACTCACACACACACACACACACACACACACACACACACACACACACACACACACACAAGCAATGACCAAGTAATTAGGCTGAGGAAGGAAGGAGGCGAGCTCACAGTAAACGACCAGGAAGTATATGAACAGCTCAGCTGGACACACTGCACACAACCAAAGAGAAGACGAAGAAACTGCTAGGTGAGCTAGATACCTCGAAGGCGGTGGGTCCAGATAACATCTCTCAGTGGGTCCTGAGAGAGGGAGCAAATGCACTGTGTGTGCCACTTGAAGTAATCTTCAACAATCTATCGAAACAGGTATCGAATACAGCAAATATAGTCCCAATTTTTAAGAAATGAGACAGACAGGCAGCATTAAGCTACACTCCAGCGTCACTGACATGTATAGTATGTAAAGTCATAGAGAAGATTATCAGGAGAAGAGTGATGGAACACCTAGAAAGGAATGAGCTCATAGATGACAACCATCATGGCTTCAGGGATGGGAAATCCTGCCTTCCATATCTACTGGAGTTCAACGACAAGGTTTATAATATATATATATATATATATATATATATATATATATATATAATATATATATATATATATATATATATATATATATCTTTATTTCTACAAGTACATGTACAAGGTATACATACTATATAGAAAGCGACCCACACCAGTCGACTAACACCCAGGTACCTATTTTATACTTATGTGTGAACATGGACAACAGGTGTCTTATGGAAACACGTCTTAATGTTTTCCAGACGTACTGGAGATTCGAACTCCGGACCTCAGTGTGTGAGCTGAGTGCGCTAGCGATCGAGCGAGGGGGATGTTAGGCAACAGAAGAAAGAGAAATGTTAGGCTTTCGACACGGTACAACACAAGAGACTGGTTGAAAAGCTAGAGGAGCAGGCAAGAATAGCAGGGAAAGGACGAATGCCTGACAGGAGGGAAATAACGAGTGTCGGTACGTGACGAGGTATCAGAGTGGGCTCATGTGTCGAATGAGATTCCACAAGGGTCAGTCTTAGGGCCGGGGCTGTTTCTTTTATATGTGAATGACATGACGGAAGGGATAGATTCAGGTGTGTCCCTGTTCGTAGTTGTGAAACTAATGAGAATACAGGCAGACGAGGATCAGGTAAGACTACAAGGAATCTGGACAGGCTGTAAGCCTGGCTTGACAAATGACTCCTGGAGTTTAACCCCACCAAGTGCAGTCATGAATGAAGCTTTGGGAAGGACAAAGAAAACCGTATACGGAGTACAGCTTAGAGGGTCAAAGGCAGCAAAATCCACTCAAGGAAAAGGATCTTGGGGTGAACATCATATCGAGCACATCTGAGGAGCACAACAACCAAATAACCGATGCAGCGTATGAGCGCCTGGCAAACCTAAGTATAGAGTTTCGATATCTAAGTAAGGAGTCATTCACAACACTGTACACAGTGTACATCAGGCTCATAATGGAGTATACAGCACCAGTATGGCACCCACACCTGCTCATACACGCCAAGAAATTAGAGAGAGTGCGAAAGATTGTAACAAGACTAGTCCTGGAGCTAAGAGGTATGTCCTACGCGGAGAGGTTAAGGGAACTCAACCTGAGTACACTAGAGGACAGAAGGGATAGGGAGAACATGATAACGACATATAAAATACTGAGAGGCCAGAATGTTTCAAAGATGGGACACAGCAAGAAGGGGACATAACTGGAAGTTAAAAGCTCTGATGAGTCACAGGGATATTAGGAAGTATTTCTACAGCCTCATAGAAGTCAGGAAGTAGAACAATCTGGAGAGTGATGTAGTGGAAGCAGGAGTCATACATAGTTTTAAGAGGTACGATAAGGCTCTTGGAGCAGGGAGAGAGTGGACCTAGTAACGACTAGTGAAGAGGCGGGGCCAGGAGCTGTAACTCGACCCATGCAACCACAAATAAGTGAGTACACACACACGCACACAAACTAACAAATGGAGTGTATGAGGAACCAGACTTCAGAAATTAAAAACTCTGAAGGGATGAGAGAATTCCTAAATGCAGCGCAGTGGGAAAGGGAACTAGGTGAAATTAACGAATAATGGAAACAGAGAAGTCCGTCATGCCAAGAAAATGAAGAGGGTAATAATGAAAGGCAGAGTAATGATAACAAAAGTGTACTCTCCTTGGCCCGGTTGACAACAACAACACGCACAGATATAGACACCAGAACTATAAATGAATGAACATAAACATAAATAAAAAAGGACAGAGAGAGCCCTTGGTTCAGCCTGAGACGAAGACAGGAAAATAAGAAAAATATAAAAATGTGGGAAAAGAACAGAATTAAGGACTGGCGAAAGCAGAGAAGTGGACAAAGGAGCAAGAAATGAATATGCTATGAAGAGAGAGAGACTGAGTATCAGTATGAAAAAAATTACAGCGAAAGCCAAGTCCGAGCTGAAACTGCTTCCCAGTCAAATAAAAAAAAAGGACAACAGTAAAGAACCAGCTGATAGGACTGAAGAAAGAGAACCGACAAGTCGGGGACGTGTTGAGCAAACGACTTAAAGACGCGTTCTCAGTAGAAGCAGAAAAATATACCAGACATCAAAGAAAAATGGTACATGTACTGGACGCCAAATACACCTCAGTAGAGGTGAGAAAACTTCCGAATGAACTGGACACATCAGAGGCGATGAAACCTGACTAGATGTCGCCTAGAATTCTGAGAGAGGGAGCAGAAGTACTGTCTGAACTACTAGCTAGACTCTACAAGTTATTGGATATGGAACAGTTGCCAGAGATGTGGAAGACAGTGAATGCAGGGACAATATTTAAGAAAAGGAGACAGACAGGAAGCCATGAACTACAGACCGGTGTAACTGCTATGTGTACCGTGCAAAGTAATGAAGAACTTTGTTATTAGGAGAGTGGTGGAGCACTTGGAGAGTGGTGGAGCACTTGGAGAGTGGTGGAGCACTTGGAGAGTGGTGGAGCACTTGGAGAGTGGTGGATCACTAGAGAGTGGTGAACACTGAGGTGGTGAGACTGGAGATGGTGGAGCACTTGGAAATGTTTCAACCAATACCATCAGGGGTTTTGAGATGGCAAATCTTGAATTACAACCATGCTGGAGTCGTATGACAAAGTGGCAAAAGTGTGACAGGAGAGAGTGAGAGATATATAGAGATAAGAGAGAGAGAGAGAGAGAGAGAGAGAGAGAGAGAGAGAGAGAGAAGAAGGATGGGGCCATTAAATATTCTTGACCTTCATGAAGGCATTTGATACTGTATCTAACAAGCGATGAGGCAAAAAAAAAACTTAGGACAGGCAGAAATATCAGGGAATGTTCTCCGATGGATCAAAGTCTCTCTTAAGGGAAGGAGACAAAGTGTTAGCACCAGAAGAGATGTCGGAATGGGGAAGAGGAAGTAGGGGGATTCCACTAGCTGCTCTTCTGGTACACAAAAATTACGTACCGAAAAGGACTTACACAGAAGTATCCCTGTTTGCTGATGCAAAACTAACGAGAACAGTCGACGAGGACAGGTAAAAGCTAAAAATGGATTTGGACAAACTACAAGACTGGTCAGCCAAGTGGTTGCTTGAGTTTAATCCCAGTAAATGCAAGGTTATGGAGATTGAGGATGAGGCAAGGAATCAGGAAACTAATTATAGACTCGGAAGTGGAAGGGGTGGGCAGAGACTGTAGTCCTCATATATCAGGCCCATCTTGGAGTACGCAGCACCAGTGTGGAACCCACACCTGATAAAACGTGTTAATAAACTGCAGAAAGTTAAGAAACATGCAACGAGATTGGTTCTAGAGCTGAGGGAAATGAGCGATGGGGAGACCCTAAAGGAACTGAATCTGACATTACACAGAAAACCCAGGAGAGACATGATAACAAAATACAAAATACTCAGGGGAATTGATGGGATAGACTGATGAGGGTAAAGAGGCACACTAGGGCACAGTTGGAAGGTAAAGACACAGATGAGACATAGGGATGTTAGGAAGAATTTCGTCAGTCTCAAGGTGGTCAGGAAGTGATGAAGGCTGGCTCCTTCACAGCTTTGAAAGTAGGTAAGACAGAGCCCCCATCAGGATAGAAGGGAGTGAATCTGGCAAGCCATAAGAAAAGGGCCACGGGGCTAGGACTCAACCCCTGCAACCACATAGGAGCACCACATGCATGCACGCACGCGCGCGTACACACAAACACACACACACACAAACACACACACACACGAGAACGTATAAGATATAGAACAATAAAAATAGGAAAAATAAGCCTGAGAGATAGGAATGAACGTGTAAGGATAAGCAGGGCATCTGACACTTCTAAGATAATACAATGTAGCATCAAAATCGTAAGTCACTCTAGCGCCACATAAGAAGAGAGATGACTGTTATGGACCCAGTGATAAGCTGACAGGAGGGAGAGCAGCTGACGGGGTATGACAAGTATACAAAGAACTAAGCAGAATATTTAAGAATGTCTTGACAGAGGACAGCAGAGAGCCACTTGAAGACACTGCAGTCAGGAGAGAAAGCACCAGCATAACAAAAGAAAGTTGGAATGAAATGAGAAAGTTTAGCACAGTACAGAAAATAAAATGAACATTTATCTTGATTTAAAAGTTCGTAAATTAGGCGAATCATTGTTACATATATGTTTTCCAACTCCATTAAATTATCTCTTTATATTCCAACTTCTCGAAACTCAAATACTATTAAAGCCGCAAATGAAGAAGTGATGACTCTAATGACAGTCATATATAAGCGCTAAACCCACTAGGGTCGTAGAGTTATGACTCTAATGCAACAACTTGAAGTAACGAAAACAATAACCAGATATTATATTGTCATGGATACTCTGAAATTATTTTTATTAGTAGTAGTGGTAGTGGTGATGGTAGTAGTAATAGTAGTAGTGATGGTAGTAGTAGTAGTGGAGGCAGTAGTAGTAGTATTGGTGGTGGTAGTAGTAGTAGTAGCAAAAGTATTAGTGGAGGTAGTAGTAGTAGTAGTATCAATAGTAATAGTAGTGGAGGTAGTAGTAGCAGCAGTAGTAGTAGCAGCAGTAGTAGCAGTAGTAGTAGCAGTAGTAGTAGCAGTAGTAGTAGTAGTAGCAGTAGTAGTAGTAGCAGCAGTAGTAGTAGCAGAGCAGCAGAGCAGAGTAGAGTAGTAGTAGAGTAGAGTAGACAGTTAGTAGTAGTAGCAGAGTAGTAGCAGAAGTGTTACGCTAGTATCAACTGCTCAGATAGTAAAGCAGCAAGTGCGAAGCAGTATGACTATGAGCAGTCAGTATAAGCGCAGTAGACATAGTGTAGCAGTTATGACTCTAAGCACAAGCTTGAAGTAGAAACAGTAAGATCAGTAGTAGTCAGCATAGTATAGTAGAGCAGTAGTAGTCAGTAGGTAGCAGGTGAGTAGCAGCAGAGTAGTAGTGAGTAGTAGTAGCAGAGTAGCAGTAGTAGCATGCAGTAGTAGTAGCAGCAGAGAGCAGTAGTAGTAGAGCATAGTATAGCAGTAGTATGCAATAGTAATGCTGAGTAGGTAGTAGCAGAGAGTAGTAGCAGTAAGTAGTAGCAGAGTAGTAAGTAGTAGTAGCAGTAGCAGTAGTAGTATAGCAGAGTAGTAGTAGTAGAGTAGAGCAGCATGTAGAGTAGTGCAGAGTAGTAGCAGTAGTAGAGTAGTACAGCATGCAGCAGTAGTAGTAGCAGCAGTAGTAGTGCAGCAGTAGTAGTAGCAGTAGTAGTAGCAGTAGTAGTAGTAGTAGCAAGTAGTACATAATAGTAGTAGTAGCAGTATTAATAATAATAGTAGTGGTAATAGTATTAGTAGTAGTATATATAGGGAAAGCGCTAACTCCGTAGGGGTCATACGGCACATGGGAAATAGGATGCACTCAGATTCGATCCAAGAAAGGGGACAAATCTATGCCAGAATCGCAAGTTTTACCTATTTGGCACGACACACACACACATATATAAATATATATATAAATATATATATGTCGTGCCGAATAGGTAAAACTTGCTATTTTGGCTTAAATAGCAACGCTTTTCTTGCCGAATAAGGCAAGCGAAAATTTTTGTATGCAATAATTTCGCAAAAAATCATTCTGAACCTAACGGAAAAAAATATATTTCATTGTGTTTAGTATTAAATTATTGTAAACTTATCTAGAATATATTTAATTGGATTAGGCTATATTAAATTGCGCTTATTATAATAAGGTTAGGTAAGTTTTCTAAGGTTCTTTTGGAACATAATTGTTATTTTTTACATTAGCATAAATGAAAAAAATATATCTTTAAACGAATAAGAGAAAATTTTAGAAAGAACTTAATTTTAAATGAGTTTTTGCTATTTGACCAATTTTACCTATTCGGCACGACATATATATTATACAGAAATCGCGAACAAGCGATATAAGATGCAAAACAACCACGGGGGGAGTTGAATGATAGCTCTAGGCGTTTCGTGTTGCAATCAATACATCATCAGGAGCTTGCAATGTTGCAATAAAGATGATAAAGTCCCGGAAACACGTTCTGAACGTGCTTGCTGGGACTTTATCCTTTTTTAAGCAACAAGGCAAACTCCTAATGTGTTCATTGCAACACGAAAGGCCTAGAGCTATCATTCAACACCCTCCTTGGTTGTTTTGCATATATATGTATATATTCATTTACCAAACTGCGGCAGACCAGGGTTCGACCCTACGACACATTGTCCCGCCTCAAGGACAACACAACGTACCATATCACCTTACCACTGAGCCAGCGATCCTGCAAAGATCACGCATCCAGCAGAGCTAGATGTTTTTCTCGTGTTCCGAGGACACTCGTGACAGTGGTATCTCAAGGATTAATTTCACCCTCCTCCTGTTTGAATACCCGCCTCAACAAGCAGTCTATATATTGGTAAATGATTCAAAATCACTTGTTTCGTAGATTCCTTTGCTATATATATATATATATATATATATATATATATATATATATATATATATATATATATATATATAATATAGAGAGAGAGAGAGAGAGAGAGAGAGAGAGAGAGAGAGAGAGAGAGAAACGTTTTGAAAGCAGCATAAAGACATTTGAAATTATTTTTCTTAAGAGTCACCTTAAATAAATTATGGTTAAAATATACCGTCCTGTGTAAAGTTAATTTTAAAATGTTCTTTAGTTTTCAGAGAATAAATTAGCATTTACTTCGCAGAGATGTCCAACTAAAACTTTATTCCCACTAACTTAGTTTTGCTCTAAACTTACTTTAAACTTGAGCATTTCTAATCTAGGAGATAAACTACAGCGGGTCCTTCACTGGAAATGAATTAGCAAACATTATTCGTTGTGAGCAGGAGTCTCAGAGGAACACTTACTAGTTTATCCCGGGTAATGAAGCACGCTTGCCGAGCATGGGTCTGCTCACAGTATCGTGTGGCTGAGGTCACAGCTGCTTGGTTATTACGCTCGCTGCGTCAGTAACGCGGACGTTAACTGTTTCCTCATTGTAATATGATTCTCTACGAAAGTGCTTGTATAAAAAAAGATTATCATTAATATTACTATTATAATTAGTAGTAGTAGTATTACTATTATAATTACTATAATTATTATTAGTATTACTATTATAATTACTATAATTATTATTAGTATTACTATTATTATTATTATTATATTATTATTATTATTATTAAAGTAACGCAAATCTTAGTTCGTTAGTTTTCGTTGCCGACACATTCTCTATCAGTGATAACGCAAACGTTAGCTTATTGGTCCTCGTTATTTCCTTCACTACATCAGTAACGCAAACATTAGCCGAATTTAAATGCATAAAACGTCTTCCTCTAACGTTTTATTGACAAAACGAAGTGGTAAAATATATTGCAAAACTTTGCTTGCAATATACTTCAAATATATGATGATAAAATTTATTTGATTTGTTCGACTGAGTGTCCAGGAATTTGAGTCGCTGTTAGTACCTTCAAGAAAGAATTTTTTTAGATTTCTAACCCTTTTATGACACTATTCCAGGCAGTAGTATGGTAGTTAGCAACCATCCACGGAGGTCTTACCCACCTGTCTTACGAGTGGGAACCACCCACACAGGTAGTTGGATGGTAGACAGCAACCACTCATTGAGGTACTACCCTCCTATATGAACTGGTTTTAATTAGAACCTTAATTTTTAAAGGGGTTTACCGGTAAGCCAGCGGAAGGCCTTGGTCAGATGATCAAAAGCTCCAGTGGTGGGTCATCATATGACAAAGACCCGAGTCAGGAAACACTTGTCCTGTTTCCTAACAACTCTTACCTAACCTACGTACCCTCCTGTCATACGAGTGTAAACCACCCACACAGACAGTTGGATGGTAGACAGCAACCATCCAAGTCAGGTACTACCCTCCTGTCATATGAGTGGGAAACTAAAGCCTATTAAACTTTTTCTCATTTTTATGGTAGAAGATACGTAAATAACTGAACAAACAAATCCAGTCCAGAAGGGCTGGTATGAGCCAGGGCAGCAGGGGTGACGACGACCTATAAAACCTACACAAATAATCAAATAATGTCTACATATACACTTGCATTTGCGTGCCTGAATTTAAGCTAATACGATACAAAAACAATTTACCGTGAAATATTAATTAAAACTGTGCAAATTTCTGGTTACCTGCAGCGTCCACCAGGACTCTTGTTGAAGTGAATTATTCGT
The DNA here is from genome assembly GCA_009830355.1 of Cherax destructor. NCBI lineage: Eukaryota > Metazoa > Arthropoda > Malacostraca > Decapoda > Parastacidae > Cherax > Cherax destructor. The sequence continues at coordinate 52,260 of WNWK01014075.1, forward strand.
TGTAGTTCCCAGGTCAGTAGCAGAAGTCGACACAACCATGGATGTCGACACCACTGTAGATGTCGACACCACTGTGGATGTCGACACCACTGTAGATGTCGACACCACTGTGGATGTCGACACCACTGTGGATGTCGACACCACTGTGGATGTCAACACTACTGTGGAAGTCGACAGAAAGGTAGCTCAGTCAAGGGTAGGAGAGGTGAGTGACCAGCTGGGGTTGATGAGTAAGACACGTGTGGAACAGGTTGATGAGCTGGTTACATCAACTTTACCTCGTCCCTTCTGCTGCTTTCAATCCATCTCTATATTTAACTGAAGAAGCCTACCGCGTAGGCGAAACGTTTCAACAATAAAGATACCCACTGTCGCACATGTGTCCTACTCATCAAGACACATGTGCAACACCTGGGTAGCTGTTATGACAATCAGTTCAACACAGACTGTTGATTAGCTTGTCTTATACGGTGCCCAGGCTCAACACCTTCACATAACCTCTGTATTGAATTGACAAAGCCACTACCTGGCCATACACATGTGTCTTA
>WNWK01014076.1:0-52807 GCA_009830355.1 Cherax destructor
TACAACTCTGTTCGAAAACCAGTACTTTATGTCCTTTCTAAATCTAAATTTATCCAATTTAAACCGTTATTTCTGGTTCTTACTTGGTTCAATATCCTCAGTATTTTATTAATTATCTCCTTTGTTTATGCCCTCATCCACTTGTACACCTCATGATATCTCCCCTCATTCTACGTCCTCCAGAGAGTGGAGATTCAATGCTCTAAGTCTATCTTCATCGGGAGTTTTTATACTGTAAATCATTTTAGTCATTCTTTCTGTATTTTCCCTCCAATGAATCTATACCATCCTGTAAAGGGAAACCAAAACGAGCTGCATAACCCAAAAATGAGGTCTCACTTGATGTATAGAGCTGAAAATAACTTTTGGACTTTTTGCTTATACTTCTTGAAATAAATCCTAGAATCTGTTAGCCTTATTGCACTTAGGCACTGTTGTCTAGGCTTTAGATTTCTCCACCATGACTCCCAAGTCTTTTTACATTCTGTATGATAAGCTCTACTTCACCTAGTTTATAAATTAGGATATTTTCATTCCCAACATCCTTACACTTGTCCACATTGAACTTTATCTGCCACTTTTCAACCAAGACATTAATTTGTCCAAATCCTCCTGGATTTCACTGGTATCCTCCTCAGAATGAATTATACGGGCTATTTTTGTTTCATCAGCAAATTTACTCATGTCACTTTTAATTCCTTCACAAGGTCATTTATTAGATGAATGGTTCAGAGAACACAAGTTATAAATTAGACTATGCAACACTTGGGTATCTTTATTAGAAAGTTTCGCCACACAGTGGCTTCATCATCAATACAAAGTAGAAAGGTGTAAGGAGAGGAGGGGGTTTGAGGTTATCAGTCCCTCGGCCTGGAGTCGATTGTTCAGTCCATCAATCTTTTTAAAATGTAGCACGGGCCTAGAGGGGCTAAGCTGTAATCAGGTAGATGAAAGGAGGAGGCGGGTATAATATACCATCCACTATTCTAAGTAGGTCTTCGCCCAAAGGTTGGACAAGGTGAAGAATTCGTTTTATCAAGATCCCAAGCGTGCTGTGTCAGACGGATGTAGATGAATGGTTCAGAAACCGACAAGTTATAAATTAGACACATATGCAACACTTGGGTATCTTTATTGGGATCTTGATACAAACGAATTCTTCTACATTTTGTCCAACCTTTGGACGAAACCTACAAATATGGATGTGTCTTTGACCCCGCCTCCTGTTTCATCTCCTGAACAGCATAAAGCCACTCTACGGCCTTGTGCTCCTTTCTAACAAGATTGATGGACTGAACACATGACTCCGGGCCCCTTCCCCCTCCTCCTCCCTTACCCTTCACTTTGGACTGATAAGCCATTGTGTGGCGGCGCTCGAAAAGTGTTGCATATTTCATTTATTAAATTATGAAAAAAGGGGCCAAAACTGATCCTTTGGAACCCACTAGTGTTCCCCTTGTTTGCCCATTAATGGAAACTCTCTGCTTTAAATGGTTTTATGCCTCTATCCATGAAACTACCTCCTATACCATTGAGCTGCCACCTTTCTTGGTCTCGTGGAGGTACTCTATCGAAGGCCTTATTTGAAATAAGAAACTCATCATGGAAATAAATTTATAAAAATACACAATGAAAAATAAACACATAAACAGAATTATCTATTGACAACGTTCGCCCCCGCGGGCGAAACGTTGTCAAAAAGATCACATTATACTGCTTATGTGTTTTTTTTCCCAAACACATCATATTCTTTATCACTGTCTCGCCACTGTTTTTTGAAACGTCAGTAAATTTGCGGGGAACCCTCTCGTAACCCCATTGAGTTCATTAATCAAATTTGTTCTTCAAGTGACTTCTAATAATATCAGCTATAATTGATTCTAATAATTTGCCCTATAGATGTGAGGCTTATTGGACGGTAAGTGGAATGGACTTTCCCATTTGAATATAGGAACTCATTAGCTATCTTCCACATCTCTGGCACAACCCAGTTAGGATGGACGTATTAAAAACATTCGTTAATGGCTGACTAAGTTCCATCTTGCATTCTTTTTAAATACCCTGGAAAACAACTCTCGGGTCCCGGGGACTTATTTTTTCGTTTATCTATCTGTTTGATAACCATGTCCCTCGTGACGGGAATTTAGTTAATTTGAATTTTAAGAACTGAATAATTGTTAATTTCCCGGAATCTCATTTACGTCTTCTTGTGTAAAGTGACAAAAATAGTCATTAAATAGAAACATATTTCCAGTTCGTTATCCTTCAGGTGTCCATTCCCAATTTTTATAGGACCTACTTTTTCCCCACCTTCCCTCCTGTACATTGATGAAAGAACCCTTTTGGATTAGTTGACATTACCAACTCTAATTTCATAATCACGTTTAGCTTTTCTAATCCCCTTTTTTCTTTAAACTGAACATATTGGTCAGAAAGGTTAATCTCCCAATTTTTGATCGCCTATAAATTCCTCTTTTCTCTCCCCAGTAAATGTTTTGGGCCCCCTGTTAACCCATTTGGGATTGTTATTATTTGACCTAATTTCTCTCTGGGGAATATATTGCTCTGGGCACGCTGTACATTATTAAGAAAAAAAACATAAATGTAGATCTTTTCGTAATCGTAAGTATGATCATCTTCAATGAAATCATTAGCTAGATTACACCAATAGAGATTAGACAGGTGTTACCTAAATCCATTATAATCGACAGAACGAAAATCAGGAACTTTTACCTATTATCATTATTCTCGTATTCCCAGTTAATGCAAAAGTGATGGATTTGTGATCACTTGCGCCAAGCTCTTCAGCGTCTCCAGATTATTTACGAGTGTTTCTTTATTTGACAAGACCAGGTCGAGCAAATTATTATCTCGGTGGCTTTGTTACACACAGCTTCAGAAAAACAGTCCTGAACTACTTCCATAAAGTCCAAAGTCAAAGTCCAGTCAATTTGACTAAAGTTAAAACCCCTACTATCACTAAGTTGTTGTGTATAGAAGCCCTAACAATTTCGTCCCAAAAGTCTCCCTCTATCGTGATCCAAGCCTGGATGTCGGTATATTACACCTAGAATTAGTTTTTTTTTGACCTTCACAAACTCTACCCAGTTTCTGTTATTAATCCATCTATTTTTATCCTGTTTTTATGAAACCCCTTTTATTTTCTCTAATATATTGCAACTCCTCTCCCTTTCCTTATATCTATCCACATGGAACAACAAACCCTTGAATTTTCACCGAATCAATCCCTCCCTTTTTAAATATACAATGCAGTTTTGCAATGACATCAAAGTTATAATAAAACGACTTTAAAACCTTTCTTGCACTTCGACTGTTGCATAAAATGTCATATTTTTTTTCTTCTGCCCTTTTTCTATTACCTTTGCTTTTACCATTTTCTGTAATTATCATTACCCTGTGTTACCCATGGCTGTTATAATTAAGTTTCCCTATTATCAAAGCCTAAGTCAATATATCCATATATTATTTTCCATTTATAAACCCATACCCTAACTAATCCTAGTTTAAAGTCCTAACAAATCCTCAACTGAGCTAAAGAAAACCCACACCCCCTGGATAATGAACCCATGGGCATACATGTCATTTCTACCGTAGAAGTGGTCCCAGTTGTCAATGAAGGTACTGCATTATCCTTACAGTGTTTGTCCAGCCAACAATTTCCAATTTTTTCTGGACAACCATTCATTTCCAACACCCCTTTTTAAACAAAATGCCACAAAAAGGGGCCCCTCTTCTTCCTAATTATGTCTATTGTTGTCCTGTACCTTCAACTAAATCCCCCTTCTACGCCCAAACTTGTTCCAACACTGGGGCAGATAACAGGTTGATCCCATTAGTTCATGATGTAAGTAAAACCGGCAAAATTCCCCTCCATCCCAGCCCCAGGAAAGCAAACCCTCTGTCTCCTCCCTCCTATCCTTCAAGCAGAATATCCATATCCTAACCTGACTATCCACAACAACAACAATGTTTTTCCTTCCTTGGCGCCCGTTCGTCGGACGTTCCCAGTAGTCGATCTTCATTCACGGGTTTTGGAGGGGGGTTCGATGTTTCACAACCTTTCCCCTGATCTTCTTGATTCCACCTCTCCATCCTCCTCTTGATCCTTAACTTTGTCCCATGCTTTCCAGCCACTGTCCAGGTTTTTTTTTGGTTGAGGATTCTCAACAGGAGGATTACTACAATCCTCTTGTTTTCCTCAGTCAGTCGCTGTATCTTAAGCTTAGCCACCTTCAATTCTTCCTTTGGCTGCTGGTAGGGTTCTCAAGAGAGGACATCTTTTCAGATTCACAGAGAGAAACAAGACATGTCTTCCGGAGCTAAGTAAAGGTTACCACTGAGCTAAATATGGGTTTTACCACTGATCACTGGCTAAGAAAGTACTGTTTCGATAGATGTTTCTAGATTGTTGTATTTAACAAAGCCCTTCCTCCTTCTCTCAGGACCCAGGGAGAGATGTTATCGGCCCCATCCCCTTTTGGGTATCTAGTTCGTTATGGGCCTCACCCCTCCTCGGTTGTATGAAGTCCAGCAATTGTTGGTACCCCCACCACTCCATCTTTTGGAGTCCCTTCTGTCTCCACTGTGAATACTTCTTTAAATATGTTGAGCTCCTCATCCTGATTACCTGATCTTTGACTGTTTTTCCTCCTTATGTGACCAAAACTTTTTGGGTCAAGTTTGGCTTTTGCTGCTATGTCACTTTCGTATTGTCGTTGGGCCTCTCTTCTTACCTGGGCATATTCATTTCTGGCCCCTTTCCCCATTACTCTCCTTATTTGAATTCATACTTCTTCCAATCCCAAACGCACTTAGTATTGGCCCCCCTACACCTTTTGAACCAAGGGCTAGTCCTGGGCTTTCATTACCTTCTGTTGCCCTTTGGTACAAACCTCTCCTCTGCTTTATATTGTTGTCACATATTTCATTTTCTCATTTACTGATTTTCCTGCCGGTTTTTTGTCCCAATTTAACCTCGTGCAGGAAATTTCATACATGTGTAGTCTCCCTCTTGTAGTTTTTTCTTCATTCTTACTGGCCTTCCTTTTTCTTTTTACACTTGTAAATCTACTACATATTCGAAGCTCAAAACATGATCCTTGCACCAAGGGGCATTTCATATGTGATGTCCTCAATATCTGCACTACTCAAGGTGAATACTAGGTCCAGACTTGCTGGTTCCGGGTTTTCCTTTTTCTCTAGTAGTGTCCTTAATGTGTTGATGCATGCAGTTTTCCCCGTACCCCTCCATAATCTTGCCCTCTACGTTTCTGGGAACCACGTGGCTTCAGGTTGTCCCAGTCAATTTCTTTGTGATTGAAGTCACCCACAATCAGTAGCTTTGGGCCCCGCCCAAAGGGCCCTTGGGGCCACTTCAGCAAATGTCAACATGTCTATTACTCATCATATTCTTGTCTTGGCCCTCCTTTCTATTTTTGACACATCACTGTAATCACCACCTTTTGGACCTAGCCCGGTGTTCCTGTTATGTAGTCTCTTTCTTCCCCCAGTCCCTCTCTCCCAAATCCTCAAAAATCCCATTGGTTTTAAATAAGTGCCCCTCCCCCCCCCTGCCCCTTTTTTCCCAGGATCAACCAGTTGGAAAGATTACATCTATTTTGTGTGTGTAACATTTTACAATTGTGGTTGGGGTCAAAACCCCGCCCTGGCCCCGCCTCTTCACTGATCGCTACTGGGTCCTTCTCTCCCTGCTCCATGAGCTTTATCATACCCGTCTTAAAGCTATGTATGTTTCCCTTCCCTCAGCCTTGCTAGACTATTCCACTTCCAAAAAACTCTATGGTTGAAAAATACTTTAACATCCCTTTGACTCATCTGAGTCTTAACTTCCAATTGTAAACCCCCTTTTTTCTTTCTTCCCCTCTGGAACATCCTGTCTCTATCCACCTTGTCTATTTAAGCAGTATTTTGTATGTCGTTACCATTCTCTCCTAACCCTCCTGTCTTCAGTGTTGTCAGGCCGATTTCCTTAACCTTTCTTCGTAGGACAACCCCTTAGCTCTGGAACTAATCTTGTCCAAACTTTCACTTTCTTAATTTCTTGACGTTTTGACCAGGTGGAGTTCCAAACTGGTGCTGCATACTCTAGTATGGGCCTGACGACCGGTGTACAGTATCTTGAACGTTCCTTACTGGGCGGAAATTTCAGGTTTGCCAGGCGCCCATATGCTCCAGTTTGGGTGTGTGTATCACCTAGTTGTGGTTGCAGGGGTCGAGTCATAGCTCCGGCCCCGCCTCTTCACTGGCCGCATGGGTACTCTCCCCCGCGCCAGGCTTTATCAACCTCTTCTAAAGCATGTATGGAGCCTGCCTGTGTATTTGGCCCATACTGGAGTATGTGTGTGTGTGTGTGTGTGTGTGTGTGTGTGTGTGTGTGTGTGTGTGTGTGTGTGTGTGTTTACTCACCTAATTGTTTGCAGGGGCCGAGACTCAGCTCCTGTGTGTGTGTGTGTGTGTTGTATCACCAAAGTTGTGGTTGCAGGGGCCGAGTTATGGCTCCTGGCCCCGCCTCTTCACTGGCCGCTCTCCCCCTGCGCCATGAGCTTTATCATACCTTTTTCTTGCTTGCATGGAGCCTGCCTCCCTCATCACTTCCTAAACTATTCCACTTCCCGACCACTTTGACTAAAAAGAAATACTTCCAACATCTCTGTGATTCATCTGAGTTTCAACTTCCAACTGTGTCCCCTTGTTGCTGTGTCCCATCTTTTGGAACATTCTGTCTTTGTCCCCTTGTAAATTTCCCCTCTCATTCTTTATGTCGTTATCATGTCCCCCCCATCTCCCTGTCATCCAGTGTCGTCAGGTCGATTTCCTTTAAACCTCCCCCTCGTAGGACATCCCCTTAGCCCGGGATAGTCTTGTTGCAAACCTTGCACTTTCTCTAGTTTTCTTTACGTGCTTGGCTAGGTGTGGGTTCCAAACTGGGTTTGCATACTCCATATGGGCCCAACGCCACAGTGTACAGGGTCCTGAACGATTTTTTTTGTTAAGATGGAATGCTGTTCTTAGGTTTCCCAGACGCCCTATGCTGCAGAAATTATTTGGTTGATGTGCGCCTCAAAGAGATGTCCCCCGTGTTATCTCACCCCAAGATCTTTTCCTGAGTGAGGTTTGTAGTCCTGCCCCCTAGGCTGTACCCGTCTGGGCTTCTTTGCCCTTCCCCAATCTTCATGACTTTGCACTTGGGGGGTTGAACCCGGACCTTGGGTGGACCAGGCTTGCAGCCTGTCCAGATCCTTGAAAATTCTGCCTGGTCCTCGTCCGTTGAATTCTTCTAAATTAAACAATCATCTGCAAACAGGGACACGTCGAATTTCTTCCTTCCGTCAGTCGTTCACAAATACCAGAAACAGCACTGGTCCGGACTGACCCCGGGCCCACCTCACCGGCGCCCACTCGACACTTGCCACGTACCATGACTCGCTGCTGTTTCCTGGGGTATTCCGATCCATTTTTAGTGCCTTCCCTGTTACCCCTGCCTGGTCCTCCAGCTTCTGCACTAGCCTCTTGTGTGGAACCCGTTCAAACGCCTTCTTACAACCAAGAAATCAATCTACCCACCCCCTCTCTCTTGTCTTTATTGCTGTTTACCCCTGTAGAACTCCAGGAGGTTTGTACACAGGATTTCCCGTCCCTGAAACCGTGTTGGCCGTCGTTGATAAGCTTATTCCTTTCTAGGTGCTCCACCACTCTTTCCTGATAATCTTCTCCATGACCTTGCACACTATACATGTCAGTGACACTGGGGCTGTAGTTTAGTCCATTCCTGTCTCCCCTTTAAAGATTGGAATTTCATTTTTTCTGTCTTCCATACCTCAGGTAGTTCCCTTTTCGATAGATGTTTGAAGATTGTTGTTAGGGGTGCACTGGCTCCCCCTCTCCCCTCTCAGGACCCATGGGGGAGGGTGTTATCCGGCCCTCGCCTTTTAGGTATCAGCTCGTTTGAGCCCTTCACTTCCTCCCTCAGTTGTGTGTTTGTGTCCAGCACCTGATGGTGTCCCTACCCTCTGCCTTTCTGGGGGGCCCTTCTATCTCCTCTGTGAACACCTCTTTGAATTTATGTTGAGCCCCCACACACTTCGCGGTCATTCCGACCTCCCCCCCTTCCTTCCCCCAAACCTGATCACCTGGTCCTTGACTGTTGTCCTCCTCCTGATGTTGCTGTACAGCGGGTTTGGGTCAGATTTGGCTTTGCTGCTATGTCATTCTCATACTGTTTTTTGGAACTCCCTTCTGACCTGTGCATATTCATTTCCCCGGCCCTACGACTGCCTCCCTATTCTCCTGGATTTTTGCCTTTTGTACCTCTTCCATTCCCTGTACACTTGGTTTTGGCTTCCCTGCACCTTGGGTGAACCATACCCATCCGCTTTTTCGCTTCTCCTGTTACCCCTTGGGTATAAACCCTCCTCAGCTTCCTTGCAAATTGTTGTCATATTTCCACTCTGTCTACTGACTTCCCTGCCAGCTCTCTGTCCCACTGAACTCCGTGCAGGAAGTTCCCTGCCTCGTAGTCACCTTTCTTTAGTTTTTCATTCGTCAGCCCTTCCTCTTCCCCCTCCACATGTAACTCTACCATATATTCGAAGCTTAGAACCATATGATCACTGGCCCCAAGGGGCCATGTGTGATGTCCTCAATATCTGCACTACTAAGGGTAAAATACTAGGTCCAGTCTCGCTGGTTCATCCCTCTTCTCTCTGGGTGTCCCTTACGTGTTGGTACTTGAGATTTTCCAGTACCCTCCAGCACTTAGCCCTCCACTTTCTTGGCCCCCATGTGGCTCTAAGCTCTCCCAATCGATTTCCATGGTTGAAGTCACCCATGATCAGTAGCTTTCCCCTTTTCCATGGGCCCCCTTTTTGCCACCGCCAGTGTGTAATCATCGCTCTATTACTCTCCCCTTTCTTGCCTTGGCCTCCTGCTGTTCGGTGGTGGGTTATACATTTGCAATTCCCCTGGGACCTCCAGACTGTGAAATCCTATTGTAACCCCAGTTTCTCCTCTGTCTCCTCTCTCCAGCCTTAAAATCCCATCGGTTTTTGATCACGTGCTACTCCTCCACCCCTCTGTTTCTTGTCTTTCCTCAGGATCTGGTATCCCATTGGGAAGATGGCAGCTGTTATCATACCTGTGAGTTGGTTTCTGTAGAGCTTTATATCCGGTGATGCCTCTTGACTCTTTCGTGCCCTCCCCCTTTTTGTTATTCCATCAGCATTAGTTAATACCTTCAGTTTCCTGAAGGTATGTTGTATGTGTGTGTGTATGTGTGTGTGTGTTGTGTGTGTGTGTGTGTGTGTGTGTGTGTGTTGTGTTGTGTATGTATGTATGTGTGTGTGAAGGAACAGACTTATAAGAGTGCATGAGAGCAGGTGTCAGTGTTGATAACCAGTGTTATGGTCACTCTTCCCCAGGTCACATCTGGGTGCTGCCGGAAACAGCTTCCAACCCGCTAGCGTGGGCAGGGCGGTGTTCAAATCCCCGCCCACATCCCGCCCCCACCAAAATTGCCCCCCGCCATGCACCGATCTGTCGCCCACCAGCACAATACAGCACACCTCCAGTCCTCAGCAGATTTTCCCATGCTTCTCTGGTAGCGCCACATTTCCGCCCCTTTTGGGAAGGCAGCACTCTCTGCACCCCCGCTTCAGGCATCCAACAATTTTTAAAAATCATCTCGTTACAACACTGTTGGGGATCTTTTTTGGTGGAGGTGGGCAGGGAACAGCATGGGGTGGAGGGGAACAGGGGGCGTGGAGAAAACAGCATGGGGCGTGGAGCAGGACCTGGGGCGTGGAGCGGGGGGAAACCCGATGGGGCGTGGGGGGGGAACAGCATGGGGTCCCAGCAATGGTAGCCGGGCATCATCACCAGTACATACCAGTACCAGGAACCCTGCCCCCTTTCCCTCCATAGATCACCTACACATACCCAGATCATCAACCACAGGAACAGATCCTCCCTGCAGTGGCCTCTGGAGGGGACCTCAGGCCCCCACCGGCCCGCTGTCACACGGCAGCCTCACCCAGGTCTTGGAGGCGACGGTCCATCCCCTCATAACCACCACCCACATGGGGTGCATCCAAGAATCTAGGGTGACCACAAATCAAATGGGGAGGAAAAACCCCAACTTCCCGAGGACTTTGGTGTTGAAGGGGGATAGGGGAACAGGTGAGCCCCTTTTGGGACGCACTCTAGTCCAAGAGCAGAGCCAATCTTGTCAAATGGACCGCTGGACCCACTGATGGAGAGGAAAGTGCTGGTAACCTCGTGGTGCGCAAGCCCACTGTTATGGCTCTTTTACCCAGGAGCTGCCTTCTACTGTGTTCCTCTGACAGTCTCACCTCAAGCAAATATTAAGTGGAAACTGTAGAGCTGTAAATAATCAATTGAAGAGCCACATACTTAATGATATTACCACCCAAACATAGAGCAATTTACATCACCAAAATGTTAATCCCTAATTTTATATCCTCTAATATTTACACAATTAACATTGGCTAAACATCCCATCTGGAATTTTTTTCCAAGTGTTGGTGGCTCCCATCCTCCTTCCCTAATTCCACCAACTTGTCGTTTAACCATACACGACTGAAAAAAATTCACGACATCCGGGGGACGATATTTACTTTAAAAAAAACATCCTACTACTTCATTTCTACTATTATTGTCACTACTACTTTGTTACTTTTCACTACTACTGTTATTGCTACCAATTTCTGTCACTACTACTACTACTACTACTGTTCTACTTATACTGCCTATTACCAATTCCAATTAATTTTATCACTACAGCTAGTAGTATTAAATTTGTTATTACAAATAATACTACCAGTACTACTTACTACTAACACTTCTACTACTACTGCAACTTCCACCACCGTTATCAATATTATTAAACTACCAATTTCTACTTTCTATATTTACTCCATTAATAACCCCGTTACTACTACAACTACTACTATTACTACTATTGCCACTATTACATTTTCCTCAACTGCCCCCTATTAATACTACTAACCACTACTACTACTACTAATTACTACCAGGGCTAATAATAATACACACTTTATATTACCACTTTTACTACTAATGCTCTTATACTACAAAATTACTGATTTGTTTATTAAAATCAAATTTTACTAAAACTATTGCAGTTATTGCTTTGGATAGGCAGGAGTTTGTATGGAGATGTGCAAGTGTTCAGACACCTGGGAGAGGGTGGAATGTTCAGACACCTGGGAGGGGGTGCAAGTGTTCAGACACCTGGGAGAGGTAAGGTTCAACACCTGGGGAGGGGGGCAAGTGTTCAGACACCTGGGAAGGCAAGGTTCCCGACACCTGGGGGAGGTGCAAGTGTTCAGACACCTGGGAGAGGTGCAAGCGTTCAGACACCTGGGAGAGGTGGACGTTCAGACACCTGGGAGAGGTGAAGTGTTCAGACACCCGGGAGAGGGTGAAGTGTTCAGACACCTGGGAGAGGTGCAGTTTGACACCTGGGGAGGTGCAAGTGTTCAGACACCTGGGGAGAGGTGCAAGTGTTCAGACACCTGGGAGGGTGCAAGTGTTGAACCTGGGGAGGTGCAAGTGTCGACACCTGGGAGAGGTGCAAGTGTTCAGACACCTGGGAGAGGTGCAAGTGTTCGACACCTGGGGAGGTGCAAGGTTCAGACACCTGGGAGAGGTGCAAGGTTCAGACACCTGGGAGAGGGCAAGTGTTCAGACACCTGGGGAGGTGCATGTGTTGGGGGCAACTGGGAGAGGTGAAGTGTTCGACACCTGGGAGAGGTGCAAGTGTTCAGACACCTGGGAGAGGTGCATGTGTTCAGACACCTGGGAGAGATGCAAGTGTTCGGGCCCCCCGGGAGAGGTGCATGTGTTCAGACACCTGGGAGAGGTGCAAGTGTTTGACACCTGGGAGAGGGGGCAACCAGACCCTGGGAGAGGGCAAGTTTCAGAACCTGGGAGAGGTCCTGGCGCCGGATGCCTCTGTGAAGGTAAGGTGAACCATTCTGAAGGAAAAGGGTCAGTGGTTCAAGAAGGCATCTTTGAGGTAAAGAACGTTATCCATTGTGGCCAAAAGGAAAACATGAAGTATAGTGGTACCCTCCAGGTAAACCAACACTCTTATATGGGGTGACTCATGGGTGGTAATATAGGTGCGAGGAGGAGGCTGGAGGGTGGGATGTGTCTGAAGATTAAGAAAATTTTATTTTATTTCTCTGTAAAAATTACAATGTGGGGTTTTATTTTAGAAGACAATAATTACAAAGATGACTTAGCATGCCTAACATGCCTAGCATGCCCAGGCATGCTAGGCATTTCGGGCAGATTAAACTAGTTCATAATCTATATTACAAATTATATATGAATACAAATTTCAAATGATTGAATAGATTTACAATAGTGAGGTGTTCGAATATTTAGTTTTGTAAAATTAGTAATGAGAATGGTTTTGTCTTGGCATGTTACATAGTTTCAAAAGCTCCAATTTAATATCAGGCAAACTTAAGATTGTGGTATTATAGATAATTCATAAGTGCAGATTAGGTTTATGAAAAATATTATCCTGAGGTCTAATGGTTTTTAGGTAATTTGTACATTTTTAGAAAATGGAGCAAAATAGAATGACTTGAAGGGCGTATAAATTTAGAGTGGAGGGAATCAGTGTAAAGGGGGGCACCCTAGGACGGTTGTAGGGAAGGTATTAGGAAGCTTTTGTAAGCGAGGGCTTGGACATCTAACAGGCAAGTGTGAGCATGTCAGGGGTAAATTCAGGCGTTTTGTGGATTTATTACTTTTGGTTGGAATGTCAACAAAGTAACCAGAAGGTGGGAAGTACAGCCCCGCACTCTGAACGTGGAGGGAGGGGGACAGTACCTGCACTCTGAACGAGGAAAGGGGGGTGGGAAGTAAAGCCCCGGGACTCTGAACGTGGAGTGGAGGTGGGACAGTGCCTGCACTCTGAACGTGGGGGAGGGGAAGTCAGTGCCTGCCTCTGAAAAGGGAGTGGGGGGAAGTAGTGCCTGCACTTGGAACGAGGAGGGAGGTGGGAAGTAAGGCCTGCACTCTGAACGAGGGGGGGATCTGGGAAGACAGTGCCTGCACTCTGAACAAGGAGGGAGGGGGGAAAAGTGCCTGCTCTCTGAACGTGGAGTGAAGGGGGAAGAAGGCCTGCACTCTGAACGAGGAGTGGATGGGGAAATGCCTGCACTCGAACGAGGAGTGGAGGTAGGAATTTCAGTGCCTGCACTCTGAACGAGGAAATGGAGGTGGGAAGCAGTGCCTGCACTTTTAAACGTGGAGTGGGGGGAAGTACAGTGCCTGCACTTTTGAACGAGGAGTGGAGGGGGAAATACAGTGCCTGCTTCTGAACGTGGAGTGGAGGTGGGAAGTACAGTTTCCTGCACCCTGAACGGGAGTGGAGGTGGAAGACTTTCCCCGCACTCTGAACGAAGTGGAGGTGGGAAGTTCAGTGCCCCGCACCTGAACGAAAGTGGAGGTGGGAAGTACAGTGCCTGCACTCTGAAGGGAGGGAGGTGGGAAGTACAATTTCCTGCACTCTGAACGAAAGGAAGGTGGGGTCATGCCTGCACTCTGAACGAAAGTGGAGGTGGGAAGTACAATGCCTGCACTCTGAACGAGGGGTGGTGGGTGGGGTTCAATGCCTGCACTCTGAACGGGGGAGGGGGTAAATGCCTGCATCTGAACGAGGAGGTGGGGTACAGTACCCACTATGAACGAGGAGTGGAGGTGGGAAGTACAGTGCCTGCACTAGGGAACGAGGAGGGGAGGGGGGGAAGTACAGTGCCTGCACCTGAACGAGGGAGTGGGGGAATTCAGTGCCTGCACTCTGAACGAGGAGTGGAGGGGGGAAAAGTACAGTGCCCATTTCTGAACGGAAGTGGAGGTGGGAAGTACAGTGCCTGCCCTCTGAACGAGGAGTGGAGGTGGGGACAGTGCCCCTCTGAACAGGGTGGAGGTGGGGGACAGTGCCTGCACTATGAACGAGGAGGGAGGTGGGAAGTACAGTGCCTGCACTCTGAACGGAGTGGGGTGGGAAGGGGCCAGTACCTGCACTCTGAACGGGGGAGTGGAGGTGGAAAGACAGGCCTGCACTATGAACGGGAGGGAGGTGGGAAGTACAGTGCCTGCACTCGAACGAGGAGGGAGGGGGAAGTACAGTGCCTGCCTCTGAACGAGGAGTGGAGGTGGGAAGTACAGTGCCTCATCTGAACGAGGAGGGAGGTGGGAAGTACAGTGCCTGCACCTGAAGAGGGAGATGGGAAGGCGGTGCCCCACTCTGAACGAGGAGTGGAGGTGGAGGATAAAATCCTACTTAAAAGAGGGTGGAGGTGGGGCACAGTGCCTGCACTCTGAACGGGAGTGGAGGTGGGAAGCAATGCCTGCACTCTGAACGGGGGAGGGGAGGTGGGAAGTTAATACCTGCACTCTGAACGAGGAGTGGAGGTGGGAAGTACGGTGCCTGCACTCTGAACCCGAGGAGGGAGGGGGGAAGACAGTGCCTGCACCCCGAACGGGAGATGGGGGAAAATTCAGGCCTGCACTCGGGGCGGGGGTGGATCTGGAAGACAGTGCCTGAAATTTGAACGAGGGTGGAGGTGGGAAGTACAATGCCTGCACTCTAAACCCCGAGGAGGGAGGTGGGAAAACGGCCGTACCTGAACGAGTGGAGGTGGGAATACAGTGCCTGTATTTCTGAACGAGGAGGGAGGGGGAATACAGTGCCTGACTCTGAACGAGGAGTGGAGGTGGGAAGACAGTGCCTGTACTCTGAACGAGGAGGGAGGTGGGAAGTCAGTGCCTGCACTCTGAACGAGGAGTGGGGTGGGGAAGACAGTGCCTGTACCTGAACGAGGAGTGGAGGGGGTACGGTGCCTGCACTCTGAACGGGAGTGGAGGTGGGGACAGTGCCTGTACCTGAACGGGAGTGGAGGTGGGAAGTACGTGCCTGCACTCTGAACGAGGATGGGGTGGGAAGTACACCCGGGTACTTGAACGAGGAGGGAGGTGGGGGACATTTCCGCACTCTGAACGTGGAGATGAGGTGGGAAGTACAGTGCCTGCACTCTGAACGAGGAGTGATCTGGGAAGACAGTGCCTCCCCTCTGAACGGGAGTGGAGGGGGAAGTACAATGCCTGCACTCTGAACAAAGGGGAGGTGGGAAGTACAGTGCCTGCACTCTGAACGAGGAGGGAGGTGGGAAGTACAGTGCCTGCACTATGAACGAGGAGTGGAGGTGGGAAGTACAGTGCCTGCACCCCTGAAGGGGGAGTGGAGGGGGAAGTACAGTGCCTGCACTCTGAACGAGGAGTGGAAGATCACGGGTTTGGGGAGGGGCATCTGAGCAGTAATGTTGATGAGTCTATGAAAACAGGATGGAGTAAATGATGGTAAAAGTGTTTCTTCCTTTTCGGGTAACCCTCCCCCCTGGGTACCAGCTGGTGTGTTAAAAACATTACTACTGTTACTACTGCAATTACTCCCCACAATACTCCCTAAATTACTCCCAATATCTGCAATTACTACCACTACTACTCCCAATTACTACCACAATACTCTGCAATTACTAACAATACTTTACTTACAAACTATTGTTATTTGTACAAACTTTTCTACTACTCCCGGCTACAAAATTTTTAATTTTTTTTAATTTCTTCTACTTCTGCTACTACTGTTTCTACTTCTACTTTTCACAATTATTATTACTACCATTCTAATACTGAAGGGACTGTTATTACTAAAACGGTAATTACTATACCACTACTACTACTGTTATTAATATTAATCACCCTTTTCAACTACTTCTGATGCTCTGTATTGATGCTACTCTTTAACCCCACTGCTACTACAACCACTACTACTACAACTACTTATTTTACTACTACTACTATTACCACACTTTACGACAAACCACTGCTACTACTATACTAGGTCTTGTTGAAATTACTACTACCCTTCTAAATGAATGTCAAGCTGCTACTTCTTACGGGGGCTTAAGTGTCTCGGGTAAAAAATTTTTCTTATCTTTAATTCTAATACAACTTCTACTTCTTCTACTGCTACTAGTTTAAATTTCTGGGACTTAATATTATTGCTCTAAACTGCTACTACTGCCAACACTGTCATTACTAATTCTCTATTTAATTTATATTACTAGTGTTTTGCTACCCTACTAGAACTACTGCTACTAGAATATACTACTACTACTACGTCTTTTTCACAGGGTTGTTATTATTTACACTAATATTGCTAAAGTACTATTAATGCTTACTATTAAATTACTGCCTCCCTGTTATAATTACTTCTGTTATTACTACTACTGTTACTAATAATACAAATTTCTAATATCACTACTATACAAGTGTTATTACTACTATTTCTGCTACTGTCCCAATTATTACCCTCTGGGAAAAACAGGTGAGTTGCTGGAACAGAAAACTAGCTGCCCTGAGATCCCTAGTTACCCTGATGAGTCTTTGCCCAGCACCTTAAGGAACTTACATGCATTCTTTTCCCATGAGCCAATGGTCTCCGAGCCTATGGGAAAAACATATAATGATGGGCAAGTTATCCATATTTTCTAGACTTTTTGGGGCTCCTTGAAGTGGCAGCTGCCCTCCTTCCTCCCTGGTGTATTGGAGATAGGTATCAGCCAAGGTAGATGCACACGTGTAGTCCCACACCACCTGTTTGCCGTCTGTCCAGGCATGAAGGGTGATACCATCTGGCTGCCATCAGATCTTCATAGTTGGGGTGGCTCCCTTACTGCTGGGCATCCGCTGTTGTGAGGCTCCTCTTGATAATGTTATTAACCTCTTCATGTCTTGCAATCTTTCCCTCGGATTTACGACACACAAGACCATGGTACCCGAATCGGTCTGCTGCTTCACTGCCACAAATACACCTGTGTTCGGCGAGAATAGGGGCAGCAAGTCGAAGGGCAACACCAATGCGGATAGTTTGTGGGTCGAGGCGTGTGCCAAGGCTGGAGTTGGGAACAGCCAACAGAAAGTCCCCTGCATGAGGAGCTCTCACTGCCAGGAGATGGGCTCTATCCTTCCCTGACACACTCTGAAGCATTGTTGAGGCTATATTCTCCACTATTGGGCCATCCCAGTGCGACTGTTTGTAGTTGTTGGGGAAGCAGGTCTGGTTTCAGAGCCGGTTAGATTATCTCAGATCCTGGCTCCGTCAATGAACTTTTGGTCCTAAGATGTTCAGGGATAGTCGCTGCTACAAGGCCTCTGGATGCAATGCATGAAGACAGGAAAGCAGGTAGCGCAATCTGAGATGACTTGCGGACACCAATGCCTCCTAGTCTGACTGGGAGTGTAGCTTGGTCCCACTGCCCATCTTCTAGAGTAAGGTTAAGTACTTTAGTAAAGATCTGCCTCAGAATACTGTCATATTCGTGCAGTATACGTTTATCATATGAAGGAGCACATCTTGGGAAATATGTCAACCTGGGCAGACTCAAGCATTTTGTGAGAAGGTACAAGGCATCATGGGTGTTAAGATTGCCTATTCTCCTCACCTCTTCCAATTTCTTCCTGAGAATTGTGTCAATAGCATGCATGCATATATATATATATATATATATATATATATATATATATATATATATATATATATATATATACTTTCTACATTTTATGTAAATAGAACAAATTCAATGATATCAATAAGAAATTTTTGATCTTGTATAATATTCTTAAGACAGTTTTATAAGGAGTCTATTTTAATATGTCAGTGGTATGGACGTTAGCATGTATCACCAATAAATTTAAATAAGTTTTTTCTTTGAAATTATTTGATCCCATTTTGATGAACAATATTTTGAATATTCAAAATATTACTTATTGTATGTAAAGTGTAACTGGAGAGAAAACACAGTGAGAGCAGCAAGCAGTGTGTCCACACTTAATATTTCTACTTTTACTGACGTATAGACATAATGTTTTATATCAACATTAATGTTAGGACATAAACACACTATAAACGTCTTCTTAGGCTAAGATAACTTCACAAATTCCTGGATGCATTTGACTGCAAAGTTTGATATCATTTTACTCTGCAGGTTTTTGTCAGAATTATTCCCTCACTATAGATCTTTATACAATTATATTCTTGGAGATCAGTATAGTGAAATATTGTCTCATTAACAACAAGTTCAGTAAATTGTGTGTTTGTCTACAAGTGAAATCACAATTATAAAAGTGTTGGTCTAGGTCTACTTTCCGCTGTATCGCGTCATTCATTCTGAGTTTGCTGTATCTCGATCATTTAATTAGTTTTGCGTTTCATTTATTGTAGTAGTACTATGTAAATTTTTAATTTACAAAAAAATTCATGAGACATCAAAAAACACTCAGATCAATTTCGAATATTTTGTTTCGTCAAGGAACTGTTAACATATATTTTTTTTTTTTTTGCATTTTATACATTAACATTAAAAGTTAAACCAAAAGCTAGTAGAGTAATTGTCACTATGGTCATGGAGCTGGCCGCGGGGGGCGTCGACCCCCGCAACCCCCTCCACCTAGATATTCAATAAGATTTTCCAATTAACTAAATTTTTAATACCAAACTGCTAAGCAGAATTATCCTCATAAACCTGGATGGTAAAACATGAAGATGTTTTATTCTTAATTCCTAAAATAAAATCATCTTCCTACTTGGATTAAATAATTCAGCAATATTAAAACAATCCATTGAGTTTGAATCAAATAAGTCACTGGAATTGTTAAATGTTTCAGGTATTAAATGTTTCAGGTATTAAATGTTTCAGGTATTAAATGTTTCAGGTATTAAATGTTTCAGATATTAAATGTTTCAGGTATTAAATGTTTCAGGTATTAAATGTTTCAGGTATTAAATGTTTCAGGTATTAAATGTTTCAGGTATAAAATGTTTCAGGTATTAAATGTTTCAGGTATTAAATGTTTCAGGTATTAAATGGAGCCAAGATTTTACATTTAAAATTTTAGAAAATAAGTTTTAAAGTAAATTATTATTCTACACATCACAGTTAAATGTTTTGTGTTTTTCTATATGTTCTTCAGAGCTTTCCTATATGTTCTTGAGAGCTTTCCTATATGTTCTTGAGAGCTTTCCTATATGTTCTTGAGAGCTTTAATATATGTTCTTGAGAGCTTTAATATATGTTCTTGAGAGCTTTAATATATGTTCTTGAGAGCTTTCCTATATGTTCTTGAGAGCTTTAATATATGTTCTTGAGAGCTTTAATATATGTTCTTGAGAGCTTTCCTATATGTTCTTGAGAGCTTTCCTATATGTTCTTGAGAGCTTTAATATATGTTCTTGAGAGCTTTAATATATGTTCTTGAGAGCTTTAATATATGTTCTTGAGAGCTTTCCTATATGTTCTTGAGAGCTTTAATATATGTTCTTGAGAGCTTTAATATATGTTCTTGAGAGCTTTAATATATGTTCTTGAGAGCTTTCCTATATGTTCTTGAGAGCTTTAATATATGTTCTTGAGAGCTTTAATATATGTTCTTGAGAACAGTCTTGGGCCCCGCACACTTATGGTGTTCTCTCAGTGTACTCGTGGCTCCCCTGCTTTTCATCGGGGGAATGTTGCATCTCCTGCCGAGTCTTTTGCTTTCATAGGGAGTAATTTTCGTGTGCAGGTTTGGTACCAATCCCTCCAGGACCTTCCAAGTGTATATTATCATGTATCTCTCTCGCCTGCGTTCCAGGGAATACAGATCAAGGACCTTCAACCGTTCACAGTAATTTAGATGCTTTAACGTACTTATGTGTGCTGTGAAAGTTCTTTGTACACTCTCCAGGTCTGCAATGTCGCCAGCCTTGAAGGGGGCTGTTAGTGTACAGCAGTATTCCAGCCTAGAGAGAACAAGTGATTTGAAGAGTGTCATTATGGGCTTGGTGTCTCTAGTTTTGAAGGTTCTCATTATCCATCCTATCATTTTCCTAGCCGATGAGGTAGATACATTGTTGTGGTCTTATTTAAAGGCGAGATCCTCTGACATAATCACTCCCAAGTTCATCACATTTCTTTTTTGCTCTATTGTATGGTTAGAATTTGTCGAATACCTTGATACATTTTTTATTTCGTCAAGTTTTCCATATCTGAGTAGTTGAAATTTCTCCTCGTTGAACTTCATATTGTTTTGAGTGGCCCATTTGAAGATTTGGTTGATGTCAGATTAGAGTTTTGCAGTGTCTTTAATGGAGGTCACTGCCATGGCAATCCGGGTGTCATCCGCAAAGGAAGACACGGAGCTATGACTTACATCTCTGTCTATGTCAGACATGAGGATGAGGAATAGAATGGGAACGAGTACTGTGCCTTGTGGAACAGAGCTTTTCATCGTGACTGCCTGGGACTTTACTCTGTTTACTATTACTCTTTGTGTTCTATTTGTCAGGAAGTTATAGATCCATCTACCAACTTTTCCTGTTATTCCTTTATCACGCATTTTGTGTGTTATTACACCATGGTCACACTTGTCGAAAGCTTTTGCACAGTCTGTGTATACTAATCTGTATTTTGTTTATCCTCTACAGCATCCAGGACCTTGTCATAGTGGTCCAGTAGCTGGGACAGGCAGGAGCGACCTGCTCTAAACCCGAGTTGCCCTGGGTTGTGTAGTTGATGGGTATCTAGGTGGTTGACGATCTTGCTTCTTAGAACCCTCTCAAAGATTTTTATATGGGATGTTAGTGTTATCGGTCTGTAGTTCTTTGCAAGTTGACATGATACTTTCCCTCGTAGCTGGGCAGCAGATGCTCACTAACACAAGGATCGATCTTGAGGTGTAAACTCAACTGTATTGATTGGCTCTGCTCTCTTACTCATTGTTATTGTTATTCTGCTGACACTGTAAATTTCTTGGTGCAGGGAATATACTG
Organism: Cherax destructor; assembly: GCA_009830355.1. Classification (NCBI taxonomy): domain Eukaryota; kingdom Metazoa; phylum Arthropoda; class Malacostraca; order Decapoda; family Parastacidae; genus Cherax; species Cherax destructor. The sequence goes on from WNWK01014076.1 coordinate 20,969, forward strand.
TGTTCATAATACTCTTATGATCGGCCACCTCCTCAGTTTGCTTAATATTAATATTTTGTGTAACCCAAGTAACAGATTATTGAAAAATTGACAACTGAGTCACTATTAGTACCTCATTTTTAAGCCCCCACTAAATGCCTCATGAATTATCAATTTGTCTTTGAAAAATACAGTTCCCCTCTGCCACATTAAATTGTGTAACCTTTGTATACAAACAAAGGCGCTTCCATCTCCCCTATTCGATTCTAAGTTCAAATAAGAGTAGAGATGCGAGAAATAGAGATCCTTCACTCTACGATCTGAGGAAGATATCTATCTATCATAACCCCTTAACCCCTTTCCCCAGTCCCTTGTGCTTCAATGTACACGACTGGGAAAGTGTAGAGTTGCTGCATTACTTGATAATGCAGTTAAATATTAAAACAGAGGACTTGTAGGGAATCATAAGAGACATTTAAAAATCTTTATATGTAAACTTACTCAGAATTCTTCGAAGAAAATGGGAAATTAGGTCATACACAGAACAAACGTAATCAAAATACGTCAGAGACCAACATCCTCAAATAATTAATCACATTAAGCAGAAACTGTTTTATAAAGTAAACACTCAGATATTATAGCAATATATCACCTTGTTCTATTCAAAAAATTAAACCTGCATAATTCATAATCAATGTAAACTTTTCTCAAACAAAGAATTGCCAACTTTCAATAAAGTTTGATACAACCTTTGTGTACAGTTAGAAATATAAATAAACATTGGAGGGGAAACAAATGTTATGTGAACATGAAAGAACAGTAACTATATTTAACCTAGGATAAACATTAACTAAATTTAACCTAGGATAAACATTAACTAAATTTAACCTAGGATAAACATTAACTAAATTTAACCTAGGATAAACATTAACTAAATTTAACCTAGCATAAACATTTACTGAATTAAACCTAGGATAAACATTAACTAAATTTAACCCTAGGATAAACATTAACTAAATTTAACCAGTGAATCTCTCCATCTCAGGACTAACACACCAGCTTCGAACGTGTTTTGGAAGACACTTTATGACAGACAAATTGATAGACTTGAGACTTACCATGAACACTGGACTGACTACTTAGACACTTCTATCAAACGCCCTTACAATCTTGTTAATCTATTCAGAGCTTTATACAAACCTGCTCCTCCCCCTCGATACACTTAATCCATGCTGTTGCTCTTTTATCTACTTATACTTTCTCTCATGAGCTCTCTATTTTCTTAATAATACTATTTCTAAATCTTTTTGTCTCTTACTCACCTCTAACTGTCATTGCCATTAAGGATCTTCCTTATGCAGCTCCGTGGAGCAGCTTGCCCAATGTCCTTTGAGCCTCCGACCTCCTTCCTTGCCCGATTTGCGCGACCAATTTTTGCAGATTGGGAGAGAGAGAGATGTCAGTTGATTTTGATGTTGAAACTAAGCTTTACAATGACTAGCGGTTGGGTTTAGTCCTGACTCTTTTCCTTAGTCTAAAATACTTCCTCTCCCCCCTATTCTTCACCTATCCCCACTTCCCCCTCGCCCCATGGGGGCTCTTACCTGTGAGTCCTTCGTTCGTTCGTTTACTAAATTTAACCTAGAATAAACATTAACTAAATTTAACCTAGAATAAACAAATAAAGCTAAACACTGTGACTTATTTCTGATCAAAAGAGATTCTCAAATTATTTCACATAAATAAATATATTAATAAAATTGGCGCATGATAACTTATACAACCTAACGTCAAGACATTGTTTTTTTTTTAGTAATAATATCTTTATTTACTGCAAGTACATGTACAAGGTATACAGACCATAGCTGACATCAATGACATACTACTATATATAGAAAGTCGCTTGTTATACTGAGCATTTCCCGCAAATTGGGTCAATTTTGTCCCAGGATGCGACCCACACCAGTCCACTAACACCCAGGTACCCATTTAATACTGATGGATAAACATGGTCAGCAGGATCCAGCTACGGGACACCTTGAAGAACTCTTAGGTGGAAGCTTTTAACAACGATTAAACACAGTGTGTAACAAATATTAAAATGGCTATAATTATGACCATAATTTTTAAAGGGATGGACCGATAAGCCAGCGGAAGGCCTCGGTCAGATGACTAAATGCTCTAACGTTGGGTCATCATTTGACTAAGACCCGCGTCAGGAAACACTTGTCCTGTTTCCTGACCAGTGAAAGTCAATAAGTTTAGATATGTAACGAGAAGAAACGTGGGAAATTCTAAATACTAAACTGGAAGTTTTGGTTCTGGCAGCAGGGAAGAAGTATTCCCTCCAACATTAATAAAAGTTAATACATTGCTTAATATTTTTACTTACAGTAATGGTTTCTATTTGAAGTTTCAAACACACGTGTATTTTCAATTGGAATTTCAGGTACACAGATACTGGTGGGAGGCGAGGGTGTAGTCGATACTATATCAGACATGATTCACCATTTTTGCTTCAGTATTAGTGGATAGTGTTTGTTAACTGTCTGACGCACATATAAACCATGCTTTCTTTTCTTCACTCATTCAATGAAATTCTCGGTATATTGGGTTTTGGAAATTCAGTATGTGAAGGCCACGTCTTCCCTTCCCAGTACAGCTAAAAGCAGTGAAATATAGACACTGCATTTCACTTAACGTTAAAAAAATTGTTTTTGACTTCAATTACAGCAAAATATGAAGTAAGAAATTGTAATGTATTATAGAATATTGACTATTATTTGAGAAATAACATTAGAGTTTGGTAGGGAATATAAATACCATGTTTGCTAAGAGCAAAGTAATATTATTGGGCACTTGAAGTCACATCTAAATTATGCTGAGTAAGTTGAGCTTAACTAATTAAGCTGCATTAACTAAGCTGTAATAATCAACTGCATTAATTAACAGCAGCATAAAACGTGATTTATGTAATTACTTAAAATATTATTTATATAAAACATCAATCAACATCTTAGACAAGATACGTTTTAATTATTAACATAAACAAAATAATGTTGACAGTGAGGAAATTATTTATTAGATTCACTGACTTTGTGTTATGTCACATGTGTCCTGTGTCCTGTCACATGTGTCCTGTGTCCTGTCACATGTGTGTTGTTCTCTGTCAAATGTGTCCTGTCACATAAGTGCTGTGTCCTGTCCCATGTGTTCTGTGCTCTGTAACATGTGGGATATGTCTTGTCATATATGTGCTGTTTCCTCTCACATGTGTGCTGCGTTCTGGCATATATGTTCTGTTTCCTCTCACATGTGTTCTGTCACATATGTGGTGTGCTCTGTCACATGTGTGCCATGTCCTGTCATATGTGTGGTGTGTTCTGTCACATATGGGCTGTGTTCTATCCATTGTGGGCTGTGTCCTGTTACATGTGTGGTGCGTTTTGTAACAGGTGTGATGTGTCTTGTCACATGTGTGATGTGTCCTCTCACATGTGTGCTGTGTCTTGCCACCCATAAGCTGTTTCTTCTCACTTGTATCCTGTGTCCTGTCACATGTGTGTTGTGTCCTATGCCATGTGGTTTGTTTCCTGTCACATGTGTGCTGTGTCCTGTCATCTATGAGCTGTGCTCTGTCCTGTCATCTGTGTGTTGTGTTCTGCCACATGTGTTGTGTGTCCTGTCACATGTGTGGTGTGCTGTTTCACATGTGTAGTGTGGCCTGTCCTAAGAGGGACTATAACACATGTGACAGTCTCAGTAGTAATGTTTAACCCTCTATGACTTTCCTCGCTATGACTGCTTATTTAGGGGACAAGAGCTTTCACTCAAGGTGTGGTTCACTTTGGAAGGTCTCTCCCACTATGGTCGATAACACTTTAATAGGTGAAAGACTCGTTGCAAGTGCCAGACCCATAGCAAGTGCCAGATGAATAGTAAGTGGCACAGCAGTAGCAAGTTCCAGACGAACAGCCAGTGCCCGAACTATAGTAACTTCAAGACGAATAGCAAGTGCCAGATACATAGCACTGTAATGATAGCAAGTGCCAGATACATAGCACTGTAACGATAGCAATTGCCAGATACATAGCACTGTAATGATAGCAAGTGTCAGATACATAGCACTGTAATGATAGCAAGTGCCAGATACATAGCACTGTAATGATAGCAAGTGCCAGATACATAGCACTGTAATGATAGCAAGTGCCAGATACATAGCACTGTAATGATAGCAAGTGCCAGATACATAGCACTGTAATGATAGCAAGTGCCAGATACATAGCACTGTAATGATAGCAAGTGCCAGATACATAGCACTGTAATGATAGCAAGTGAAAGATACATAGCACTGTAATGATGGCAAGTGCCAGATACATAGCACTGTAATGATAGCAAGTGCCAGATACATAGCACTGTAATGATAGCAAGTGTCAGATACATAGCACTGTAACGATAACAAGTGCAAACACTTGTAGCAGCTACCTAGCTGTAATCAGTGCCAAAGTGGGTGTGTCTCTGAATAGCGTGCCTGAATGAGCCAGCTCACACTCTACCACAAGTGGCCTGATTGAATGACCCAGCTCACACTCTACCACCACTGACTCTCCTGCCTGAGTGAACTAGCTCACACTCTACCAGCACTGACTGCCCTGCCTAAGTGAGCCAGCTCACATTCTACCAGCACTGACTGTCCTGCCTGAGTGAGCCAGCTCACACTCTACCAGCACTGACTGTCCTGCCTGAGTGAGCTAGCTCACACTCTACCAGCACTGACTGTCCTGCCTGAGTGAACCAGCTCACACTCTACCACCACTGACTGTCCTGCCTGAGTGAGCCAGCTCACACTCTACAACCACTGACTGGCCTGCCTGAGTGAGCTAGCTTACACTCTACCACCACTGACTGTCCTGCCTGAGTGAGCTAGCTCACACTACCACCACTGACTCTCCTGCCTGAGTGAACTAGTTCACACTCTACCACCACTGACTGTCCTGACTGAGTGAGCTAGCTTACACTACCATAACTGACTCTCCTGCCTGAGTGAACTAGTTCACACTCTACCAGCACTGACTGTCCTGCCTGAGTGAGCCAGCTCAAACTCTTCCACCACTGTCTGGCCTGCCTGATAGAGCTAGCTCACACTCTACCAGCTCTGACTGTCCTACCTAAGTGAGCCAGCTCACACTCTACCAGCACTGACAGTCCTTCCTGAGTGAGCTAGCTCACACTCTACCAGCACTGACTGTCCTGCCTGAGTGAGCCAGCTCACACTCTACCACCACTGACTGGCCTGCCTGAGTGAGCCAGCTCACACTCTACCACCACTGACTGGCCTGCCTGAGTGAGCCAGCTCACACTCTACCACCACTGACTGGCCTGCCTAAGTGAGCCAGCTCACACTCTACCACCACTGACTGTCCTGTCTGTGTGAGCTAGCTCACACTCTACCACCACTGTCTGGCCTGCCTGATAGAGCTAGCTCACACTCTACCAGCACTGACTGTCATGCCTAATTGAGCCAGCTCACACTCTACCAGCACTGACTGTCCTGCCTGAGTGAGCTAGCTACATTATTTTGTCAATATATAAAATATATTATCCATATACTATTTATATTCTTCTAACCACTTCTTTCTCATTTATGTTTTTTTTAATAACCTTTATTATGTTGTCCTCCATGCCATTGCAGGATTTTTAATTTTCTTTCTTACATATAATTTTGGAGATTTTTTAAGTGTTGGTCTAAACCTTTGTTTCTTTTTGTCAATTTGAAGTTAAAAAAAAAAAAAAAAGAGTCCTAAAAAGGAAGTCATGAACGAGAAACCTCAGTAATTTGTTTATTAGCAAAAGATAGAAAAATAGATCATATGAAAGCATTAAAAATTATAGCTTAAATTAATATTGTATAAACCGGCAATTCTTTAAATTAATAAATTGTATAAGCTAGGATGAAAATGCGAAAGTGGAAAAGGTGTAGAGCGAGAGGTGATAAAGTTAGTCAAGGTGACCAGGACCCCTCGTAAACATGCCCAGACTGACATGAACTAAGGGATACTGAGTTCTGGTCTCGCTCTCTCCGGCGTCTGAGAAACAGCATCTCCCATCTACTGTCTCTTCTTGACAGAGAACATAGCAAGTACTGTCTGGAGTCCCTGAGATACAACTTTTTCCCATCCTCCGTCCATCTTCCTGAGAGACAAAGAGAACACAACTGTCTTGTATCTCTGAGAGATAGTATCTTACCTCTCTATCTCTATGCCTGAGACAGAGCACAGCAGGTACTTCCTGGCTTTCCTGAGACACAGCACATCCTCTTCCCTGGGTTTACCTAACAAGGAACAATAAAATTTGCAGTAATTTCTATCTTTAGTTTGTTTAAGTTTATCCATCTTGTGCTAGAAAGAGATAACAGAAAACATTTTATAGATTTACGAGTCCATCCTATTGATAATATGTATAGTATAAATAAAGGCAACTAATATATTGTTGTATAATCAATATTATTATTATAAATCATGAAACGATGGTTAAAAGCCGTATTTTCAGAACAGTACTTTTCAATGATTTGCATAAATACAAAATACAATTTTTGAATAATGACTTTGGTAAGATTCTCGACATTGCCTCAAAATTAAGTATTACACGGAGAGGAGATAGCCAGAGCTTCCCTCCACCTGCAGCTCACAAGACGGCCATTCCCACAAGCTCCCCTGGGACAGGGATGATGGCAGACCAGAGGGGCCTAGCTTCTCCCTACGAGCCCCGTGAGGGAGGGGAATGGGGCTAGGCCTGGGGGACAGTTGGTCCCATGGCAGACATTAGTCTGAGACACTTCCAAGAAAGGGAGCCAAGGCCGGGCCACCACTTGGAAAAGGCCCGGGCCACCACTTGGAAAAGGCCCGGCCACCACTTGGAAAAGGCCCGGGCCACCACTTGGAAAAGGCCCGGGCCACCACTTGGAAAAAGCCCGGGCCACCACTTGGAAAAGGCCCGGGCCACCACTTGGAAAAGGCCCGGGCCACCACTTGGAAAAGGCCCGGGCCACCACTTGGAAAAGGCCCGGGCCACCACTTGGAAAAGGCCCGGGCCAACACTTGGAAAAGGCCCGGGCCACCACTTGGAAAGGCCAGGCCACCACTTGGAAAAGGCCCGGGCCACCACTTGGAAAAGGCCCGGGCCACCACTTAGAAAAGTCCCGGGCCACCACTTGGAAAAGGCCAGGCCACCACTTGGAAAAGGCCGGGCCACCACTTGGAAAAGCCCCGGGCCACCACTTGGAAAGGCCAGGCCACCACTTGGAAAAGGCCCGGGCCACCACTTGGAAAAGGCCCGGCCACCACTTGGAAAAAGCCGGGTCACCACTTGGAAAAGCCCGGGCCACCACTTGGAAAAGGCCCGGGCCACCACTTAGAAAAGTCCCGGGCCACCACTTGGAAAAGGCCAGGCCACCACTTGGAAAAGCCCCGGGCCACCACTTGGAAAGGCCAGGCCACCACTTGGAAAAGGCCCGGGCCACCACTTGGAAAAGGCCCGGGCCACCACTTGGAAAAGGCCCGGGCCACCACTTGGAAAAGGCCAGGCCACCACTTGGAAAAGGCCCGGGCCACCACTTGGAAAAGGCCCGGGCCACCACTTGGAAAAGGCCCAGGCCACCACTTGGAAAAGGCCCGGGCCACCACTTGGAAAAGGCCCTTGCCACCACTTGGAAAAGGCCCGGGTCACCACTTGGAAAAGGCCCGGGCCACCACTTGGAAAAGGCCCGGGCCACCACTTGGAAAAGGCCCGGGCCAACACTTGGAAAAGGCCCGGGCCACCACTTGGAAAGGCCAGGCCACCACTTGGAAAAGGCCCGGGACACCACTTGGAAAAGGCCCGGGCCACCACTTAGAAAAGGCCCGGGCCACCACTTGGAAAAGGCCAGGCCACCACTTGGAAAAGGCCCGGGCCACCACTTGGAAAAGCCCCGGGCCACCACTTGGAAAGGCCAGGCCACCACTTGGAAAAGGCCCGGGCCACCACTTGGAAAAGGCCCGGCCACCACTTGGAAAAAGCCGGGTCACCACTTGGAAAAAGCCCGGGCCACCACTTGGAAAAGGCCCGGGCCACCACTTGGAAAAGGCCCGGGCCACCACTTGGAAAAGGCCCGGGCCACCACTTGGAAAAGGCCCGGGCCACCACTTGGAAAAGGCCCGGGCCACCACTTGGAAAGGCCAGGCCACCACTTGGAAAAGGCCCGTTCCACCACTTGGAAAAGGCCGGGCCACCACTTGGAAAAGCCCGGGCCACCACTTGGAAAAGGCCAGGCCACCACTTGGAAAAGGCCCGGGCCACCACTTGGAAAAGCCCCGGGTCACCACTTGGAAAAGCCCCGGGTCACCACTTGGAAAGGCCAGGCCACCACTTGGAAAAGGCCCGGGCCACCACTTGGAAAAGCCCCGGGCCACCACTTGGAAAGGCCCGGGCCACCACTTGGAAAGGCCTGGGCCACCACTTGGAAAGGCCCGGGCCACCTCTTGGAAAGGCCCGGGCCACCACTTGGAAAGGCCCGGGCCACCACTTGGAAAGGCCCGGGCCACCTCTTGGAAAAGGCCCGGGCCACCACTTGGAAAGGCCCGGGCTGGCGAAATATTCCGGCTAATCTCCAACAACAACAATTAAGTACTACTATTCAGAGGTAATCTAGGGCATTACATTTGAAGGATATATTTTATATCTCTTCATAGTAACAACCTGGTTGATCAGGCCCTGATCCACCATGAGGCCTGGTCACAGACCGGGCCGCGGGGGCGTTGACCCCCGGAACTCTCTCCAGGTATAGTAATAACTTTCCTCTTGTAATCGTAATTAAGACTTAAGCATATTGAATATTCTTAATGATCTTTCTTTTATATAAGAAAATCATGAAATAAAAAAATAATTAAATGCATATTATTGTAATATACTATATTATTATTGTAATATATATAATAATTAAATGCATATTATTGTAATATATAATTCTTTAACTCTTCCAACATGTAAGTTATTTGGAATATATATATATATATATATATATATATATATATATATATATATATATATATATATATATATATATATAAGATCATGATAAACAGTTTGGGGTCACTAAGAAAAATGTAGTAATTACAATGAACTTATTTACAAGTATATAGTCTCTCATTAAAGGACTATTCAATTGACTACAAATGACACGTCGAATACTTTACACAGATCAAACATAATTTAAACTAATATAAACACAGAACAACACTTAGTTCAGACACTCTTTAAGTTACTTTTCAATAACAATCATGTATCTCCCCAACGACATAAGAGACATTCAATAGAACTAACGAGGTGAGTGTATCTGACTTCCTCTCGTTCGTCTGTCTCTCTACACGACTAGACGGCGACAGATTAGTGTTAACTGCACAATAGCTTAATACTCACTAGAGGGTTTTCTTTCTGAATACCGAGACCTTCTCTTATTAGAGGTAAGAGCCACACTGCCTAGACAACTCCACTTGTACCGCAGGTCAAGTTGGGTCACGTGATATAACTAATAGTGAACCTCAACACCAGGCGCCACAAACAACCATTTCCTCTCGAATAACACAACGACTGTTGCATACATTTACCAAGACATTAATGAACATATTAACATCTCTAGTTATAATAGTATCAAATAGAAAAAAAGATGAAGGATGAATAGATAATAATACAACGATCAAATATCTTCATTTTAGCTAATAACAAAGATATTAGCATTGTAGTATTACTTAAGATACAAAATGAAAATAAAGGATATAACAACACCGTAGTGTGACATTAAGATATCCCAAGGTCTTTGTTGTGGATGCGTTAATAATAATATCTTTATTTCTACAAGTACATGTACAAGGTATACAGTCCATAGCTGACACCAATGACATACTACATTATAGAAAGCCCCTTGTTATGCACAGCATTTCGTACAAATTAGGTCGGTTTTGTCCCAGGATGCGACCCACACCAGTCCACTAACACACAGGTACCCATTTTACTGATGGGTGAAGATGGACAACGGGTGTAAGGAAACACGCCTAATGTTTCCACCCATTCACCGGGAATCGATCCTGGACCCTCACCGTGTGAAGCGAGAGCCTCAGCCACCAGGCCACGGGTAAGTAGTAATTGATCCACTAAATCTATCTTGTTTTTTGCATTAAAGTTAGAATTTTTTCCAGTAATTGGGCACAACTTATCAACTAGCCATTTAGATCATTTACAGGAAACTGAAGCTATGGAGCTAATAATAGGTCTGCCTGGATTACCTGGTTTGTGTGTGTCTGTTAATCCAGACATATATGGTAAATATTGGTCTAACGTAGATGACTTACATTTGTCTTCATTATGGTGATGGTTTCATTCTAGAGTCTTTCACGGTCTTGACGAGACAAACTAACTATCGACCAGACCTTCATCTTAATTCACTTTCCCTTAATTCACTTTCCTTGTACAGCCCTGCCAGTAGCTGACGACATTCCATCATCATTCCCACACCTCCACATATATATTGTTGTCTTGCTGGTTTATTATGGCCAACAGCAGCAATGTTTTTTCTTCATTATTCCTTCCCACACAACATGTTTTCTAAGTCAATAAAATATGGTAATTATTTGTACATCAGAAGGAGAGCCGTGAATCAATAATGGTTTCAGGAGCGTAAACGCTGCTTAACAAAACTGGTTTCAGCAGTTGCAGCGCTGAATGATAATAATTAATGAGTTCAGAAAGAGCTGCATTGTGTGGGAGTAATGAGCTATGTGTAGTTTTAAAAATACGTTAAATAAGTACATGAGTGGGTGTGTGTGAGTTGGACCTGACTAGCTTGTGCTACTAGATTAGTTGCCGTGCTCCTTCCTTAATTAAGTGAATGTGACCTGACCAGACTAGCTTAAGGCATTCGCTTAAGCCGGAGGGAGAATTGGACCTGCCTGGCATGGGCCAGTAGGCCTGCCGCAGTGTTCCTTCTTTCTTATTTTCTAATGTCTTATTAATGTTACAATGTTTGATATAAAACCTTTTACAGTGGTACTGTTAGTGTTGCAGACACTGACAATAAGGCATAAAACAAGCACGACCATCAGTGATCATGGCTTGTTGAACCACTTAATTGCTGACAGAGACAGAGAACAACAAGGCACAAACATCAGAGAAGATCACTAACCATCCAACTTGGGCAGTTAGCTCCGGCTCGTCTATCTCCACAATAGATAGCCTCTTATTGCACCCTGGGGAGCTGTTAACCAGAAGAGAAGTGATTTGGGATAAAGAAAACCAGTGGAAGTGTTGCCAGAAATGGAGAGGAATGGTACGTGAGGAATGGTACGTGAGGAATGGTACGTGAGGAATGGTACGTGAGGAATGGTACGTGAGGAATGGTACGTGTGGCTTAATTCAAGAAAAATGTGAGAAAATTAAACTAAGATATTGTTTGTATTTTCTACACAGAGAGGAGAGTTTAATTTACTCTAGTCTCAAAGTCTTCCTAACATCATGCTAGAATCAATCACGAAACTAGTTATTTGATCTGGTCATACATTCTTTTTAATATATAAGATACAATCAACTAGCAGCACCATTCATTCTAGACACATTCTAGTTTTAGAATCATAATATCATTCTAGGATGAACCAACTAACAAATTACTTACGACCATCCAGCTATTTGCTCGTATTAACCGTAGTATAATGTAAATCGATTTCGTACAGAGGTTTATTACCTGGAGAGAATTCCAGGGGTCAACGCCCCTGCGGCCCGGTCATTCAGTACATTTTACTTTCATCTTCGTTAACACACATTTCATTATAATAAAAGTCTCTTATACAAGTACTAGTGTTTTCACTACGCACTGAATAACATGTTAAAAATTAATTATTATTTATTGCTCTTAGAACAATTTATTCACTGCAATATAATCTAAGTCATAAATAAACAATATAATTAATTTACATCATAAAAACCATATAGTCCTTCAATGTCTTGAGGCAAAATGAACCATGTCTGACACACTCCCCCCAAAAATGATTTTTGCATTATAACTTAGCAAGCATCAGTAGCAAGCCTTCCAAGATTAAATGTCGCTTCGGTCGTTGGGCGATCAGATAAATGTAACACAAGTTCCCTGTGTCTCAGTGCACACCACTTTAAATGTGGCGTAAGTTGGTATGTAGTTAAATTTTAGCTTCAAGATTTGAACGGCATCAGAAGAGGAATTCAAAAACCATAATTAGCAATATCTATCTATCTATCTATATATATATATGTCGTCAATTAGCAAGAACTCATCTATAATTAAGTCCTTTCTAAAATTTTCTCTTATACGTTTAAAGATATATTTTTTTCATTTATGTTAATGTAAGAATTTATAATTTTGTACCAAGAGAAACTTTGAAAACCTACCTAACCTTATTGCAACAAGCGCAATTTAATTTAGCCTAACCCAACTAAATATATTTTAGATACGTTAACATTAATTTAATAATAAACAAACACAATGAAATATATTTTTTTCGTTATGTTCAGAATGATTTTGGCGAAATTATTGCATACACAAATTTTCACTTGTCTTATATGGCAAGGTAAGCGTTGCTATTTAAGCCTAAATCACAAGTTTTACCTAATCGGCACGACATATATATATATATATATTAACAAGAATACAATAGTGAGTAAAACAACATAGATGACAACTCAGAGCTACATGTCAAATACTTCGTCCAGCTCCCTGGCAGTGGGCCGCGTGCCCAGAATGCTGCAGGCATTTCCCCTCTGGATCTCAACACTGAGTCTCTGAAAGAGGAAGCTGGTCGCCCTGTGGTTCTTGGTTTCTATGATGAGTTTTCCACCCAGCTCCTTGAGAAACTTTAGAGCACATTTGCCCCATGCTCCATGGGTCTCCGACCCTATTGGGATGAAGTTATTGCAAGAGGGAAGGTCTTCATATTTGCGGGTCTTCTGGGTCTTCCTGTGGCTGGCAGCTCTACCCCCTTCGGCTAAGGAGTGTGGCAGGTAGGTGTCTGCCAATGTGGCAGCACAGGTGTTTTTTTTACATTTTATTGGTTTTAAACAGGATTACAAAAACATATCCATAAATAACAGTGACCGCAATCACTAATGCAAATAATTACAAAAATCAATACAAAACATACAATAATCAATCTCCAGTAAAACAATTAAAGAACAAGAAAGTCCCTATCCCCGCCAACCACTATGTGCATACAATTATATGCACCAATTACATTTAACCAGAATCATTATCCAACAACCTACGTGTGACCCTAATACATCAGGATGAATGTACAAAATAGAATACAGAAAGCGTAAATCACCACTGTAGCCTGACCCGTGTACCACATATCTGTCCACTCCAATATAATAAGAGCTCCAAGCCATTACCACTCCACATCCACTGGTACAGTAATGTCGTACACCAAACAATGTACATTTTTCACAAACTACTATAGTATTCCACACACAGGCACAATATATATTATACTCATGCATACAAATGACATGCACTCCACGTATACCCACTCACACCCAGAACTTGATACCACATGTACCACCTGACCTTTTCATTGTTAACACATTTCCACTTCACATGATAAGTCAAAACCTTGCCATCTCCGTTTACAACGACGAAAAATATACGAAAAGTACGCCAAATTCATTTGACAGAGTAAAGTCTGAGGCAGCTACTGTGAAAAGCTCTGTTCCACAAGGCACAGTACTTGCTCCCATCCTATTCCTCATCCTCATATCAGACATTGACATGGATATAAGCCACAGTGCTGTGTCTTCCTTTGCAGATGACACCCGAATCTGTATGACAGTGTCCACCGTTGAAGACACTGCAAGACTCCAAGCAGACATAAACCAAATCTTTAAATGGGCTGCAGAAAACAATATGAAGTTCAATGATGAGAAATTTCAATTACTCAGATACGGAAAACGTGAAGAAATTAAAATCTCATCGGAGTACAAAACTAATTCCAACCACACAATAGAGCGAAAAACTAATGTCAAAGACCTGGGAGTGATCATGTCAGAGGATCTCACCTTCAAGGACCATAACAATGTAGCAATTGCATCTGCTCGAAAAATGACAGGATGGATAATGAGAACCTTCAAAACCAGGGATGCCAAGCCCATGTTGACACTTACAGATCGCTTGTTCTATCTAGGCTGGAATATTGCTGCACACTAACTGCACCTTTCAAGGCGGGTGAAATTGCTGACCTTGAAAATGTGCAGAGAACCTTCACCGCACGCATAAGTGCGATAAACCACCTCAACTACTGGGAACGCTTGAAGTTCCTAAACCTGTACTCTCTAGAACGCAGGCGGGAGAGAGACATTATTATATACACATGGAAAATTCTCGAGGGCTTAGTACCAAACTTGCACACAAAAATCACTCCGTACGAAAGCAAAAGACTCAGCAGGCGATGTAACATCCCCCAATGAAGAGCAGGGTGCCACTAGCACGTTGAGGGACAACACAATAAGTGTGAGGGGCCCAAGATTGTTCAACTGCCTCCCAGCATACATCAGGGGGATTACCAACAAGCCCCTGGCTGTCTTCAATCAGGCACTGGACAGGCACCTCAAGTCGGTACCTGATCAGCCGGGCTGTGGTTCGTACGTTGGACTGCGTGCGGCCAGCAGTAACAGCCTGGTTGATCAGGCTCTGGTCCAACAGGAGGCCTGGTCACAGACCGGGCCGCGGGGGCGTTGACCCCTGGAATTCTCTCCAGGTAGACTCCCGGTAGACAGTAACCAAACATGTTACCGTCCTCTAACATCACCAAGTCTTGAATCTGCCAGAAGTTCACAGACCCATCAACCAGGTTTCAGTACCTCAGACCATACACAAACTTAGTTAATAACACTCCACATCAACACACTACACCATAACTTAACACCCAGCACAGAACAGGACAAACCCTTACTTCCCCAATTACAACCCTCCCCCCTTAATACCCACACACCCAAATCCACTCCCCCACTCGATCACAACATACACACCCAAACCCATCTGTCTCCCGTCACCCAGTATAAATGTCATCCGTCCCCACCCACCAAACCGCCCCCCAACCGTACCAATTTCAGTCAATCACAAGCAACATCCTGGCCATACCAAAGCCACAACCATACATTCCCAAGCAAGTCGCAGAGCCAAGCCCCCTTAAATCCCTACAACCCCATTAATAACTCTCCCATCCGGAAATTCCTATAAGCCGAACTAAAATCCTTATCCCAATCCCTCCCATACACCTGCCTGTTTCTACATTTCGTACGGTACATTACCACAGCCAATGCCCTAATTCTTTCCCTTATTTCCACCTCCCTCAGTCTCCATGACCCACACACGAAATCAACCAAACAATACATTAGGCCTCTCCTAACCCTGCCATCCACTCCTCCCAAGTCCAGGTACAGTGCCCTCAACAACTGTATCCCCCCTCCCCCAAGTTTGCATACCACCCCCCATCCACTCCCGCACCGGCCCCAATGCTTCACAGAAATATATCACATGCAAGACAGTTTCCAACATACCACACCTCTCACACCTGCCCTCCTGTACCAACCCCATACTGAATAATACCGCCCTGGACGCTACCGCCCCATGTAAAAATCTGTACATCTGTCCCCGATCTCTTGCACGTAACCTAAGTCCTCTAAAACCCCTCCATATCCGAACCCAATCATATACTGGAAAAACCGCCGCACCCTCTACTACCTTAGCCTCCGCACCAAGACCCATCATCCCATTCACCTTCAATTTATGCGGTTCCTTAATTACCAATAAATTCCTCAACAAATCCCTACAGTAAATTAAATCCTTTCCCCCACCATTCACTCACCTCCCTCAATACGCCCCCACCCCACCCTCCTCTTTTCCCCTATGACCCCTCTCCTCACCAAGCACCGTCTCACATACATACACACCAGTCTCCGCTCCAACCAAATTAAACCCAAACCACCCCTCCCTACCTCGTTCCTAACAATTTCCTTCCGCAACCAATTCCTCCCATACGCCCAGATATACTTGAATACTCTACGCTCCAGCTCTATCACATCCACCTGCAACAGTGGGTACACGCCAGCAACATACCAAATCCTACTGTAGACCAATGTGTTGACAGCAAGTACCCTCTGTCGCAAAGTGAGATCACTCGGCCTCCATGCAGACATACACAACCTCGCCCTTTGCACCACTCGACCTGAATTCACCTCTCTCGTCTGATTCCTATCCCTCATGTATACAATTCCACAGATAGTGATGCTATCCACCACGAACCACCCATACCCCTGACCCAAGCTCCCCCCCACCCAGGATCCTACCTCCAACATTTTCGACTTCGCACCATTCACACTCATCCCAGTGGCTTCGCAAAAAGTCTGTAAACACCTCCGAACCGTCTCAAAACCAACCACATTCCCTAATAGCACTGTGGTGTCGTCAACATAACCCACGACACCCTCTATCCTGCCGCCAACCCCTCCCTGTACCCCACCGTCCACTAATCTATAGAATGGATCTTGCACGCATGCAAAGAGAATCTGCGACAGGGGACAACCCTGTCGCAGACCCCTATCTATCTCCACCACACCCCCAAGCCTGCCATTCACCTGTATTCTAACGCAAGCACCTACATATAATGCCCTAACCCAATCCACTACCTCCTCTCCGAAACCCTGTCTCCTCATCACCTCAAACAACACCTCACGTTCCACACTGTCATACGCCCCTTTCCAGTCCAAAGCTAAGATGCCCTCCCCCTACCACTATCGAAACGAAACGAAACGAATACTCTCAGGTAAGTACCCACAATGGGCGATAGGGAAGTGGGGATAGGCGAAGAATAGATGGGTGAGAGGAAATATTTTAGAGTAAGAAATAGAGTCAGGACTAAACCCAACTGCAAGTCATTGTGAGGCTTAATAGTGACAGGTATTTTCCGCTGCAAGACTGGACGCTTAGATCGGGCAAAGGCAGGGTGTTCAGGTGGAGCCAAGGACATCTACAAGTTGCTTCATCTCGGAAACTGCACAAGGACGACTCTCATAGGATGGCGGGTAGAGATAAGTAAGAAAACATCTGGTTTGAGACTAGTTCATTCTAAAGAGAAGTATTTGGTGGTAAAAAGAGAGGCTATTTTATGTGTATCGGGGGGGAGGGGCAGGTTCGTTCAAAGCTCTGAAGAGGTTGACTTCGATATAAGGCCGTTTTATTGTGGTATCAAGGTAGTCAGTCCAATGTTCATGGTACGTCTCAAGTCTGTCAATTTGTCTGTCGGAAAGTGTCTTCCAAAATTCGTTCAGAGCTGGTGTGTTAGTCCTGAGATGGAGAGATTCGCTGGTTGCAAAATCATCCCACTTCACTCCCAACACCCAACGTAATGCTCGGTTTTGGACACGCTGAAGTTTTATGGTGTTTGTTTTGGCAGATAGTGATAGAGCTAGAGGAGAGTAAGAAATGAGGGGCCTAATAAGGGCTTTATAAAGGTGAAGTTTAGTTGCAGGGTGAACTCCTCGCAACTTATAAAGCTGAGAGAGAGCAGTCTCAGCAACAGCAGTTTTACAAGTGATGTGAGGTTTGATTGTCAACCTGGTGTCCAAGTTGACACCCAGGACGACAACAGATCGGGTTTGTGGTATACGTGTGCGAGAGGTGCTTGTTTTGAGGTCAACAGGGGTGAGAACTCCACGTATTTTAAAGAAAAAGGTGATCTTAGATTTAAGGGGATTTGTTTTAATTCTCCATTGGAGTTCCCATGCAGTGATCCTATCGACCTCTCGTTGTGTTCTGTGGTTTCGTGTGCAGTGAGTTGTGTTATGTCATCTGCGTAAGAAATTGTGAGAGTATTAGGGTAAAGTGGTTCAGGCAAGTCATTCGTGTATAAGATATATAGTGTAGGAGATAGTACAGATCCTTGTGGGACTCCTGCATGAAGTGTGAAATAGTCAGAGTAATGTTTCATGAACCCTATTCGCATAGTTCTACCGTCTAGGAAGTTGCATAATAGTTTGATCATATTACTAGGGAGATCAAAGGAGGTACAGAGTTTATATTTTAGACCATCGTGCCATACAGTATCAAAGGCCTTTTCAACGTCTTTGGTCACGAGGGCGGTAGTACAGTTTTGAGCTTTATTTATGCGAATATAATTCAGGATGATGTTTATGACGTCTTGTGTAGATCTATGTTGTCGAAAACCAAATTGTCTTTCGTTGAGTAGGTTATTTGTCTCAAGGTGAGTTCTGAGTCTCGTATTAACAAGTCTTTCGAATGTCTTACCCAAGATTTCTAGTAGGCTTATAGGCCTGTAATTCTTTGGGTTTGTCAGGTCTTTGCCAGGTTTAGGGATTAGGCAAGCTGTGGCGGATTTGAAGAAAGGGGGGAAGTAACCGGAAGTGAGTATAGCATTGAAGAGATCAGTAAGAACAGAAGCAACAGATCTAGGAAGATGACAGAGAATTGAGTGAGATAGTCCAGAAGCACCAGGTGCTTTCTTGGGCAGTTTAGTTAATAGTGAATGAATATCTGTTGTCACGAAAGGAGAGTTGAGAGAGTGGGTAGAGGATAGTGTGTCAAGAGAGATAATGGGATCAGGATTTGTAAGGTCACGGTGTCTGGCGATCCAATGTTCAACGTCATTTGTGTGGTCAAGTGCAGCTGGGTCTGGAGGATGTGGGTAAAAGATTTGTTCCCATATGTCTTTAAAAATGTGCACTGCCTCTGCTGGGTCAGTGATAAGTCTATTGTCATGAGTGATCTGTCTAAAGTTTGTAGTGGTTCCCTTGATTTTCCGGATAAAGTTCCAAAAAGTCTTGGGGTCATTGATTCGCTGTTTATCTGCAGTATCAATAAGGGATTGCCAGTGTCGGTTGTGGTCCTCTTCCAGACTGTGAATGATATGCATTCGCAGTATGGAGAGATCCCATCGAATTAGGTTCAGTCTGTTTTGATTTACAGCAAACCGGTGCCTGTAACAAGTAAGCAAACGCTTGGTTCTCTCTGATGGGCGAAAAGAGTATCTGGTCTTATAATGCCTTGTAGGCACTGTCTGTGCAGCTACTTGCTTGATGGCATGTTGTATACGTGTAATTTGATTGTCTATATCTGTCACCGGTTTGTTGTCATAATCGTAGGTGAGGTCAGTGTTGTCTAGTCGTAGTTTGAAATCATCCCAGTCAGTCAGTGAGTAGTTTGGTGAAGGAGAGATTGGAATTTGTATAGGATTTAGAGAGATATGGAGGGTGATAGGAATGTGGTCAGAGCCCGAAAGAGGGCCAGGAGTTATGAAGTGGTGTAAGTGATTACTGGCCCTGTTGGTGAAGATTTTGTCAGGAGTTCCTTTACCGTTGTGTGTGAAAACAGTGGGAAAATGTGGACCTAGATGAGTGAGATGTTTTTGGGTTACAAGGGTTAAGAGTTGTCTTCCGTGTGTGTTTGTGGAATTGTCATGAAAAACTGTATGTCTAGCATTAAGATCAGCTAGGAGATAGACTGGTAGATGTGTGTGATTAAAGATTATAGATAGATCATGAAGATTTATGTTCGTGTTAGGACGAGTATAGGTAGTGTAAATGATAATTGGTCCGTGTATAGTGTGTATCTTCACAGCCATGCTATGAGGATCTGTGAATGGAAGGGAGAGAAATTCATGGTGTATGGTACTGTTCACCAGGATGGCTACGCCATTCCAGTGATCAGCAGGTGATTGGCGTGCAGTGTAGCCAAAACCACTATCTAAAAAACCCTTAATCCTCTCATGTCCCTTAAGCACCCCTCTACCCGGGATCTCCCCCTGCCCCCCCCCTGCAATCACCTTCTCAAGCACCCTTTTCAATCTATTTCCCAATATTTTTGCAAAGATCTTATAGTCTGCATTCATGAGCATCAGTGGCCTGTAATTACTCAACATATTACCTACCTTTCCCTTTTCCACCAAAACCATTACACCCATCCCCATCCCTTTCCCCATCCTCCTATCCCTCTTCATCCGATTCATCACTTCCACCACACAACCTCTCATACTATCCCAGTGTTCCCTATAAAACTCACTTGCCAACCCATCTATTCCAGGAGCTTTGCCTTTACTAAGCCCACTCACTGCCTCCCATACCTCCTCTTCACTGATTACCCCCCCAAACCCTCCCTATCCCCCTCCTCTAACCTCCCCACAATACCCTCTGTAAGAATATTACAAGCCTTCGACTCCACATCCACACTACTCAGGTACCTCTGAAACCACTTGTCCACGTACACCCCTATCACCTCTGTTCCTCTAATATTCATTCCCCGCTCATAACCATCTGCACTCTCCTCTACTTCCACATATTCCATTGTCCTTCTCTCCCTACGCACTCTACATTGACCTAACACATATTTTGAGGGTTTATCCCCCCACAAAACATCATCTATACCCGCCTTCACCCTACACGCCCCAAACCTCTCATTCTGTATTTCTATCAACCTATTCTTCAATTCCCTAATCTCCCCCGTAACTGCATATCCCCCTCTTACATAACAACTCTGTAGCAGGCCTTCTGAATATCGTTGCATCCCATATCGCCATTCTGCCTCCTCCTTTCCCAATCTCTGATAAAACATACGTATGCGTGGTTTTCCCACCGACACCCACCAACCCACCAAATCTTCCTCCCGACGCCCTCGTTCCCATAACCTACCCCACCATCCCGCAAACTCAACCCTTTTATCCTCACCCGATAACAACCTAACATTCAATTTCCAATATCCCCTATACCACTTAGCTACTCCTGACCAATCTACCTCAGCCAACACCCCCCTGTGATCAGAAAACCCACATCCAAATAACTAATCCTACCCACCACAACAGACCCGGAAACATAAATCTATCTAACCTAGCCCCATAACCCCTCCTAACAAAAGTATGCTCCCGGAACCCCTACCCCAACTACATCCCCAACCCCGCACTTCGTAATAAATCCCTCAGTTCAACCAACACACACCCGCCCCCTAGGCTCAACATCCCTCTCCCGAATTATGCAGTTAAAATCCCCCCCAACTATCGACACCCCAGGTAAACCCCTGAAAGCATATATCATTACATCCCTTACAAATTCCACCTTCACCTTCTTGAATGTTCTGCTGGCATGTATACACCCATGAAACATACCCGCACTCCACCCCACTCCCCCTCTACCCTCACTATCCGACCCCCCACACACTCTTCCCAAGCATATAATTTAAAAGGGCTAGAGTCTGCGACTGCTACCGCCACCCCACCCTTTAATTTCCTCGATGAACCAGCATACACCTTATATCCCTTCAACTGCAACTCGCTTCCACACCGAAAATTATGTTCTTGTAAAAAAACTACATTCACACCATACCTCCTCAATGTGCATTCTACCCATGCCCTTCTAATTTCCTCCCGCAGACCATTTACGTTTAATGTTAGACACTTGAAAACAATTGTAAGGGTTTGCCCTTAGGCCGCGGTGGAGGCTGCGAGACCGCCTTCCCTTTACCTCCTATTTTACTCAACTGCCTCCCACCCTTGACCTTTTCTCTATCATGCAAAACTCCCAGGTCCTTTCTCGCCACCTCCACCATCGACTTTTTACCTGTCCTCTGTGCTGGGGTCAATACATCTTCACTATCAGTCACTGTGCCCGACCGCTTCCTCGATCCAGGCACCGCTTCCATACTATCATCCCTCTCGTCTCTCTCTTGCCGATGCACCTCAACCGATACATGCTCTCTGACTAAAGACTGCTGCTCCACACTGCTACTCACCAACTCATCCACCACACTTACTGCCGCATCCAAACCTTCACATGCCTCCACACTAAGTACTGGCAACGGGTCGTCCAATATCTCCCGTAATACCTCCTCCAAAGGGAATCTCGCCGTGCCTGGGTGCATCTCACCACCAGCAGCAGCCTCCTGTACAGACACCTTTGGCAACGTATGACACACCTGCGATCCATCAACAATCTCGCTCCATAATCTAGTTCCGCCTCTTAGCGCCCACCGGATCCTTCACAACCTCGTGCGTCCTCATTTCCAGGTCTCGCTGTCCAGTATCCACCCGTTGTCCGTCCTCCGCATGCAGTCAACAGCCACATGCTCGTACGCCCCGCACAACCTGCAGGTCCTCGCTGTCCCATGTACGTCACGTATAGCTGAGTCCTAAATTCTGGCAGTACGACGTAAGATGGAATCGGCCTGCGTAATGTCATTTTCAGTGAGTATGTCCCCTCAAAAATGCCCACCATCGGACCCTCGCTCCACTTCCCGGGCATGGCAGCATGCACAATGCCGTAAGCTCCAAATACTTCGCTGATGTCCACCGAGTCCGATTCAAACGGCACATTCTTAACCCTAATCCAAGTGTAAGTATGCGACACGTCTTTCAGTCGTACTTGTAGTCCAGAATGTACCGTATAGACTCTGTCTTGATGGCGGTCGACAGTCCTTTCATACACCTCAGCCGTTAAGAGTTTTACAAAGACTCTATTAACGCCGTTGAGCGCCACACCATACAAATCTGCAGTCTCCAAACCATAAACGTCTCTTAATATATTGGGCAGAACTGTAGCCGCAGTAGCCGGTTGCAAAGCCCCAGTCACCATATCTATGCAGACTGTGTTGATCCTGCGTCTGCTTGCCGTCGCCATGTTTACAGAAAATGAAGTTATCGTTGATCACCGCTAGGTGGCAGCCCAGGGAACAGCACACCCGCACCCGTCAAGAGCTGGGTGGCCAATGAGCACAGGTGTAGTCCCAAGCAATCTGCTTACCATCCTTCCAGGGTAGCATGGTGGCTCCATCAGGACGCTTTTGACTTCCATCAGACCTCTGCACTTGGGGTTCCCGTTGAGCTGGGCAACGGGCTGTGGCGAGGCTTCTCTTTATGTCATTGACCTCCTCATGTCTAGCATACTTCCCTTCTGATGTGTGACACACGAAACCATGAAGTCCGAATTGATCAGCCGTCGCCCTGCCGCAAATACACCTATGTTCGGTGAGTATGGGGGCGGCTAGGCGAAGAGCAACACCAATCCGAATAAATATATATATATATATATATATATATATATATATATATATATATATATATATATATATATATATATATATATATATATATATATATATATATATATATATATATATTACTTTGGCCGTCTCCCACCAAGGCAGGTTGGCCCGAAATAGAAAAACTTTCATCATCCTTCACTCCATCACTGCCTTGCCAGAGGCGCACTTACACTACATTTATAAAACTGCAACATTAACACCCCTCCTTCAGAGTGCAGACACTGTACTTCCCATCTCCAAGACTAATGTCCGGCCTGCCAGTTTCCCTGAATCCCTTCATAAATGTTACCTTGCTCACACTCCAACAGCACGTCAAGTCCTAAAACCCTTTTGTCTCCATTCGCTTGTATCTAACACACTCACGCATGCTTGCTGGAAGTCCAAGCCCCTCGCACACAAAACCTCCTTTATCCCCTCCTTCCAACCTTTCCTAGGCCGACCTCTACCCCGCCTTCCCTTCTCTACAGATTTATACACTCAAAGTTATTATATTTTGTTCCACCCTCTCTACATGTCCGAACCATCTTAGTAACGCCTCCTCAGCCCTCTGGATAATAGTTTTGGTAATCCCGCACCTCCTCCTAATTTCCAAACTACGAATTCTCTGCATTATATTCACATTACACATTGCCCTCAGACATGACATCACCACTGCCTCCAGCCTTCTCCTTGTAACATTCACCACCCATGTTTCACACCCATATAAGAGCATTGGTATAACTATACCTGGAGTGTACATGGAGAGGGTTTCGGGGGTCAACGCCCCCGCGGCCCGGTCTGTGACCAGGCCTCAAGGTGACGAACCTGACGAACGAACCACAGCTTTGCTGGTCAGGTACTGACTTTAGATGCCTGTCCAGTGCGTTCTTGAAGACAGCCAAGGGTCTAGTGGCAATTCTTCTTATGTATGCTGGGAGGCAGTTGAACAGACTTGGACCCCTCAAACTTACTGTGTTGTCTCTTATCGTGGTAGTGGCGCCCATGCTTTTCATTGGGGGTATGTTGCATCATCTGGCTAATCTTTTGTTTCTTAGGGCGTGATTTTCGTGTGCAAGTTTGGTACTAATCATAAGAACATAAGAAAGGAGGAACACTGCAGCAGGCCTGTTGGCCCATACTAGGCAGGTCCTTCACAATCCGTCCCACTCAGTCTAGGATTTTCCAAGTGTATAAAATCATGTATCTCTCCTGCCTGCATTCTATGGAGTACAGGTTGAAGAACTTCAAGCGTTCTAAGTAATTGAGGTGTTTTATCACATACATTCCTCTATTTGCTTCCATGGACAAAGTTCTTTGTCTCCACAGACTCCTAAGTGCACCATTTCCCCTTTTCCCCTCATCAATTGTATGATTCACCTCATCTTTCATAGACCCATCTGCTGACATGTTCACTCCAAAATATCTGAATACATTCTCCCTCCAATCTGATATTTAATCTTTCGTCCTAATTTTTTATTTATCCTCATCACCTTACTCTTTCCTATATCCACTTATAATTTTCTTCTTTTACATACCTTACCAAACTCATCCACCAACCTCTGCAACTTCTCTTCAGAATCCCCCAAAAGCACAGTGTCATCAGCAAAGAGCAACTTTGACAACTCCCACTTTGTGTTAGATTCTTTATCTTTTAACGCCACACCTCTTGCCAACACCCGAGCATTCACTTTTCATACAACTCCATCTATAAATATATTGAACAACCACGGTGACATCACACATCCTTGTCTAAGGCCTACTTTTACTGGGAAATAATCTCCCTCTCTCCTACATTCTCTAACCTGAGCCTCACTATCCTCGCAAAATCTCCTCACTGCTTTCAGTACCCTACCTCCTATTCCATAATTTTGCAACATCTGCCACATTGCACCCTTATCCACCCTGTCAGGCGCCTTTTCCTAACCCATAAATACCACAAAAAACTCTTTCCCTTATATAAATACTATTCACCTATATGTTTCACTAAAAACACTTGGTCCTTGTTCATCTGATATCCTATTCTCCATCTTACTCTTCATTCTTTCAATAATAACTCTACCATACACTTTACCAGGTATACTCAACAGACTTATTCCCCTATAATTATTGCACTCTCTTTTGTCCCCATTGCCTTTATACAAAGGAACAATACACGCTCTCTGCCAATCCCTAGGTACCTTAACCTCTTCCATACATTTATTAAATAAAAGCATCTACCACTCGAAAACTATATCCCCACCTGCTTTTAACATTTCTATCTTTATCCCATCAATCCCTGCTGTCTTACCCCCTTTCATTCTACCCTCTGCCTTACGCACTTTCCCCACACTCACAACTGGCTCTTCCACACTCCTACAAGATGTTATTCCTCCTTGCCCTATACACGAAATCCCAGCTTCCCTATCTTCATCAACATTTAACAATTCCTCAAAATATTCCCTCCATCTTCCAGATACCTCTAACTCTCCGTTTATTAACTCTCCTCTCCTATTTTTAAATATCATATCCACTCGTTCTCTACGCTTCCTCAACTTATTAATCTCACTCCAAAACCTTTTCTTATTTTCAACAAAATTCGTTGATAACATCTCACCCACACACTTGCTCTCTATTTACATTGCTTCACCACTCTCTCTTAACCTCTCTTTTTCTCTCCATATACTCCTCCCTCCTTGCATTACTTCTACTTTGTAAAAACCTCTTATATGCTAACTTTTTCTCCCTTACAACTCTCTTTATATCATAATTTCTCTAATCGCTCTTCTTCCCTCCCGCACCCACTTTCCTGTAACCACAAACTTCGGCTGAACACTCTAACACTACACTGTTAAACCTACCCCATACATATTCGACCCCATTACCTATACTCTCACTGTATCTACAACTATAAAGTAATCTGATATATCTGTGGCCTCTCAATAAACATGTACTTCCTGAAGTCTACTCAACAGTCTTTTATCTACCTTTACGTAGTCCAACAAACTACTGTCATTACGCCCTACGTCATATCTTGTATATTTATTTATCCTCTTTTTCTTAAAATATGTATTACCTATAACCAAATAAATAAAATAATTATGTTTAACTAAGCCAATGTTCCCATATATAAATAAATGCAGGACCAGGAAATGTAGCCCTTTCAAGTAGCACATAATTTGCAGGATTAACGGTGTAGACGAGATAGTCACAGTTGGGACCGACACTTATAAGAAGTCAGCACTTCAACAACTCACTGTAGAGAAGGTTTGTCAAGAGGCTCCACCACATAATTAAGATCTGATTTTTTTGCACCACTTGCAAAATCCAAGTAAACCTTGCCTTTTTAAGGTGTGACTAATTACAGGTTTCTGAACCAACGATTTTCCTCCCATGCTAAGCGAACGAGGCTTCGATGCCTTGTCATAAATGTTTAATGTTGTTTGTCGCTTGCTTTCTTAAGGTTATTCTCGGACATCTGAAGTAGTAGGCGTAGATAACAAAAAAGGCACAATACCGTGACTGGAACAATACACACACAACCCGCACATATAAAAGAGAGGAGCTTACGACGACGTTTCGGCCGACTTGGACCATTTACAAAGTCACACTAACACACAGAGACAGTGGAAGGGTATTTATAGGCAGGCAGACAGGGGAGGGTACAACTACTACCACTTCCACTACTTACTCCATTATTACCCCACTCTCTTGTACCCTCCCCTGTCTGCCTGCCTATAAATACCCTTCCACTGTCTCTGTGTGTTAGTGTGACTTTGTAAATGGTCCAAGTCGGGCCGAAACGTCGTCGTAAGCTCCTCTCTTTTATATGTGCGGGTTGTGTGTGTATAGTAGGCGTAGTCTTGCCTTGGGATCGTAAGGAAATTTCTGTCTTCTCTCAAGTAACGCTCTTTGAGCACTTGCAGATGTCGTCCTGCATTATAGGCGAATGTCAACTCGAAAGTACTGTACCCAGTAGACAAGGATTCATCACAATCAGTATAAAAATGGTTCTCAGAGATTGGTGGAATCTTTTCCTTAGCTCCTAGGAAATGAGGGTGATAGGCTCAGGAAAGAGTCTTCCTAATGCCTTAGTACAAAAGCTACGCATAGGTACTGTCTCTATATAGCTTGTGGTTTTATCTAAGGTGGTAGATATGTACTGGTTACCTGACTTGGTCTTAGGTAAAGGTCACACACAGTCTATGATTAGAGGTCAAAGAATTCTTCATCAGTTGTATGGGACGCAAATTGATGTAAATGTCCAGATTTTTCCATATGCTGGCACTCGCAACAGGACCTGATGTAGCCCTGGGCATCCTATTTTTAACATGGCCAGATAAATAGTTTAGATATACGGAACCAGATTTTGGAAATACCTTAATGTTCCCCTATAGATAAATTAATGGCTGCCTTCAAAATCTGGGACCTAACCGTTTTAGGAACAACTACCCTATCAGGTACGATAGGGTAGTTTCGCTTAATAGTTGTTTCGCCATTAACGGATGATTTTTGGCAAAGTAACAATTTGGTAACGTCACTGCATCGGCTTCAGAATTCATGGACTTTAAAGCAGAGGGAAAAGTAAGGTCCCATTGTTGCTTTTCCCGTAAGGTCGTTCCGTCAGGCATGGCATTGGCAGTACCTGGCTATCTTGCTTTCCTAGAAAAGGAAGCCTTGACTAAGAAACCTTCTATTGATTTGCTAACCCCTTAGCCAGCTGCCATCGTAAAGCAACTTGATCCATCTCAGAGGGAAGTCTCTCAAGGTAAGATCAACATTCTTGCCAGACTTTCCCTTGATCATTGCCCGAGTTATGGTCATAACTGGAACAGGTTTAGGTGCAGTTTTCAAGAGTGACTAAAGAATCAGGCACAATATAGACAAAAAGGAGTCATGGCTCTTTCATAGGAAATTCACCTGATACACTCGAAGTTAAGTAACCTGTGAAGTATTTGCTTCCAGCAAAAATTCTTACGGAAAAATGAAAAAAAATGGTCCTCTATTAGCTTCTAGTAAAACAATTAGTTAGGGAAGTTTCATTAGAGGTTAGAAGTATTGCCTCTTGTAAAGGGGGTGGTAGGAGCATCTGTCCTTGAATGTTTTACTTGTAGTGGAGAATCATTCTCAGTTAATAACATCTAACTCGTACTGTAGAATTGGTTCATGTTCGGCTTCTACTTTGTATTTATGAGTAATAACATTTAGTTACGGTGCAGCATTACCAACTTACCTCCTCAAGAATCCATCTTTGGAGTTTGTGACAGTCTGAGATCTATAGGTCGATCGCATATTTTGCTTTCGTATGATAGGTGGAGACAGGTAACTATGTGGCAGTAGTAGTCATTAGAAGTAGAAATAGTTCTAATATTTATAGTTATAATAATTATTTTGTCTTCGTGAAGAAAATATTGAGTAAAATATTTACGTATTAAAATATATTATTATAAAGACAACAGTTATTCAATGGAGAACGAAGAGAAAAAAAATTTGACTCAAAAATATTTTTTAAAAGATGAAAATTACATTTTGTTAATAATCTTTACCAAGAAGTTTAAGTTTCTTTCAAGAAAACTTTCCAGTGAGCTTCGTCCCTCTCCTCTCACTCTCAATAAAACTGCACAGTAATTTTTTTTTAGTCACGACCTGTTTGAGGTATCTTATACTAGTTTCAGTGATTAGTTCCATTCAGAAATGTAAGTTTTTGTTGCTGAACAAAGAAACTCTTCTAATTTATTACTCACACCGTAAGGAAAAGACTTTTATTGTGTGAATGCTAAAGCACTAAAGACCTACAAGAAAAATATTCTGTAAATTATTACTGGTAAAATTGTATTGTTAGCTACAACTCACACATCCTCCTGAAGACAACAACTCTTCTCTATTTTACTCAGACAAGAATTTCCTGGTGTAATTCAAGAAAACTTAATGTTTTAAACGATTTAAAAAAAGGGAGCGGAAGATGAAGAGCATATGTTTACTGTATGATGCCCAGGTGTGTCCTGCTGCCTCCTCCATGGTAGCAGGTGGAAGTGTGTCCTGCTGCCTCCTCCATGGTAGCAGGTGGAAGTGTGTCCTGCTGCCTCCTCCATGGTAGCAGGTGGAAGTGTGTCCTGCTGCCTCCTCCATGGTAGCAGGTGGAAGTGTGTCCTGCTGCCTCCTCCATGATAGCAGGTGGAAGTGTGTCCTGCTGCCTCCTCCATGGTAGCAGGTGGAAGTGTGTCCTGCTGTCTCCTCCATGGTAGCAGGTGGAAGTGTGTCCTGCTGCCTCCTTATGATAGCAGGTGGAAGTGTGTCCTGCTGCTCCTCCATGGTAGCAGGTGGAAGTGTGTCCTGCTGTCTCCTCCATGGTAGCAGGTGGAAGTGTGTCTTGCTGCCTCCTCCATGGTAGCAGGTGGAAGTGTGTCCTGCTGCCTCCTCCATGGTAGCAGGTAGAAGTGTGTCCTGCTGCCTCCTCCATGATAGCAGGTGGAAGTGTGTCCTGCTGCATCCTCCATGGTAGCAGGTGGAAGTGTGTCCTGCTGCCTCCTCCATGGTAGCAGGTGGAAGTGTGTCCTGCTGCCTCCTCCATGGTAGCAGGTGGAAGTGTGTCCTGCTGCCTCCTCCATGGTAGCAGGTGGAAGTGTGTCCTGCTGTCTCCTCCATGGTAGCAGGTGGAAGTGTGTTCTGCTGTCTCCATGGTAGCAGGTGGAAGTGTGTCCTGCTGTCTCCTCCATGGTAGCAAGTGGAAGTATGTCCTGTTGTCTCCTCCATGGTAGCAGGTGGAAGTGTGTCGTCTGTCTCCTCCATGGTAGCAGGTGGAAGTGTGTCCTGCTGTCTCCTCCATGGTAGCATGGGGAAGTATGTCCTGTTGTCTCCTCCATGGTAGCAGGTGGAAGTGTGTCCTGCTGCCTCCTCCATGGTAGAAGGTGGAAGTGTGTCATGTCTCCTCCATGGTAACAGTTGGGAGTGTCACCTACTGTCTCCTCCATGGTAGCAGGTGGAAGTGTGTCCTGCTGTCTCCTCCATGGTAGCAGGTGGAAGTGTGTCCTGCTGTCTCCCCCATGGTAGCAGGTGGAAGTGTGTCCTGCTGTCTCCTCCATGGTAGCAGGTGGAAGTGTGTCCTGCTGTCTCCTCCATGGTAGCAGGTGGAAGTATGTCCTGTTGTCTCTCCTCCATGGTAGCAGGTGGAAGTATGTCCTGTTGTCTCCTCCATGGTAGCAGGTGGAAGTATGTCCTGTTGTCTCCTCCATGGTAGCAGGTGGAAGTGTGTCCTGCTGTCTCCCCATGGTAGCAGGTGGAAGTGTGTCCTGCTGTCTCCTCCATGGTAGCAGGTGGAAGTGTGTCCTGCTGTCTCCTCCATGGTAGCAGGTGGAAGTATGTCCTGTTGTCTCTCCTCCATGGTAGCAGGTGGAAGTATGTCCTGTTGTCTCTGTCTCCTCCATGGTAGCAGGTGGAAGTGTGTCCTGCTGTCTCCTCCATGGTAACAGGTGGAAGTGTGTCATGTCTCCTCCATGGTAGCAGGTGGAAGTGTGTCCTGTTGTCTCCTCCGTGGTTGCAGGTGGGAGTGTGACCTACTGTCTCCTCCATAGTAGCAGGTGGAAGCGTGTCATGTTGTCTCCTCCATGGTAGCAGGTAGAAGTGTGTCCTGCTTACTCCTCCATGGTACCAGGTGGAAGTGTGTCGTGCTGCCTCCTCCATGATAGCAGGTGGAAGTGTGTCCTGTTGTCTCCTCCATGGTAGCAGGTGGAAGTATGTCCTGTTGTCTCCTCCATGGCAGCAGGTGGAAGCGTGTCCTGTTGTCTCCTCCATGGTAGCAGGTGGAAGTGTGTCCTGCTTACCCCTCCATGGTATAAAAGCTTTGAATTTGTATTTTCCTTCACCAAGAAATTATATCTGAATTGTATTTTCCTTCACCAAGCATTTACAGATTTGTACAACTATGTACACTATATACAAATAGAGTTGTATTAGTGCACGCCACGGTAGTCAAGGCAAAACAGCAGCCAAAAGACAAGAGACGACCGTGCAACAACCAGCTCAGGGTGGGAATGACCATGGTAAACATGTGAGTGGAATCCACGTCACCTTTACCATTGCCAGATCCACATTATGATTGGCTGAACCAAGGTGTTGATTTGATGATGGGGCCCTGATCACCAAATCCTTAACAAGATGGTTCGCTGGTTGGTGAGGCAGCCTATATGGGTGTGTTTAACATGTTCCGAATAAGGTGACGTACTCTTTGTATGCAACAATGTCTATGGCAGGAGGTGGTAGTGTGTCCTCATCTATCGCAGCAGGTGAATGTGCGTCCTTGTCTATGGCAGCTGGTGGAAGTGTATACTTGTCTATGACAGTAAGTGAAAATGTGTCCTTATTTAGTGCAGCTGGTTAATGTGTGTTCTCATATGTGGCCTCTTTAAGGGGGCTCCTTGACGTGGTAAGAGCTATCGGTCTGAGGAATTGGACCTTTGGTCTTCTTCCTCAGACCGAACCTAATTACCCCCAATCCCCCTCCCTTTTCCCATCTCCCCATCCTCCCTTTTCCCTTTCCTCCTCCTCCTCTATCCCTCCCTTATTTCCTTCCCAGTTTTACCCTGGGAGCTTCTCTCCTCAGGCATTCTAGTTCCTAGGTAGGGGGAAGGGTATCGTAGTCCATCCCATTCTGTTGAGGTCCTTGGCGGTGGTGTAGTTTGCCGTGGAATCTGGATCGCCTGGGGATGTCCCGATCCTCTCCGGTCACCCGGGGCGGCTTTGGGTATCTTTCGGGACGG
>WNWK01014077.1:0-52803 GCA_009830355.1 Cherax destructor
GGATAAGTGAACCCCATCCTTGGCATACATGTTATTTCGGCCATAGAAGTGGTCCCAGTTGCAAATGAATGGTACTGCATTGTCCTTACAGTGTTTGTCCAGCCAGCAATTGACACCAATTGCCCTGGACAGCCATTCATCTCCAACTCCTCTCCTTGGCAAAATACCACATATGACAGGGTTCCCACCCTTCTTCCTAATTATGTCTATTGCTGACCTATACCTGCTAGTCAGGTCCTCACTCCTACGTCTGCCAACATCGTTGCCTCCAGCACTGAGACAGATAATAGGATTTCTCCCATTACCTCTCATGATGTCGTCCAGACGGCTAACAATATCCTCCATCCCAGCCCCAGGAAAGCAAACCCTCTGTCTCCTACTTCTCTCTTTCAAGCAGAAGGCCCTATCCATATACCAAATTTGACTATCCCCAACAAGAACAATGTTCTTACCTTCCTTGGTGTCGTTCGTGATGTTCCCTGTAGTCGACTCACATTCATCGGGTAACACGGAGAATCGGTTCGATGTTTCCACAACAGGTTTCTGGTTCTTCGTTAATTCTACCTCTCCATCCATCCTCTTGATCTTTAACTTTGTCCCATGCATTCCGGCCACTGTCCAGGTTCCTTTCTTGGCTTGAGGATTCTCAACAGGAGGATTACTACGAATCCTCTTGTTTTCCTCAGTCAGTCGCTGTATCTCAAGCTTAGCTACCCTCAGTTCTTCCTTCAGCTGCTGGTAGAGTAGCTCGAGAGGACATCTTGTTCAGATTCACAGAGAGCACACAAGACACGTCTTCACTGAGTTAAGTCAGGTCCACCACTGAGTTAAGTCAGGTCCACCACACAGACACACACACACACACACACACACACACACACACACACACACACACCCAAACACACACACCCAAACACACACACCCAAACACACACACCCAAACACACACACCCAAACACACACACCCAACACACACACCCAACACACACACCCACACACACACACCCAAACACACACACCCACACACACACACCCACACACACCCAAACACACACACACCCAAACACACACACACACCCAAACACACACACCCAAACACACACGCACACACAAACACACACACACCCAAACACACACGCACACACAAACACACACACACTTGCTTTATGCACGGAGGGCCCGGGTTCAATTCCCGGCGGGGCCGAAACATTTCGAAGTGTTTCATTAGACACACACGCACACACACACATACACACACACACACATACATACAACAGGCCTAGTGTCTAATCGACATGTGCCTAGGACAAAAAATGGTAACACAGAGACACACACACAGACACACACACAGACACACAGACACACACACAGACACACACACACAGAGACACACACACACACACACACACACAAGAAAGGAGGAACACTGCAGCAGGCCTGTTGGCCCATAGCAGACAGGTCCTTCACAATCCACCCCACTAATAGAATATTTGCCCAACCAAATTTTCAATACTACCCAAGAAATAAGCTTTGATAATTCTATTTACTCATGTGCAAGTCCCACTCAAAACCAACCCCTCTCACTCATGAATTTATCCAACCTAAATTTAAAACTACCCAAGGGGCTAGCTTCAATAACCCTACTAGGCTGATAAATTAGACACATATGCAACACTTGGGTATCTTTATTGAGGAAACGTTTCGCCACACAGTGGCTTCGTCAGTCCATACAAAGGAGAATCGTGAAGAACAGGATTAGTTTGAGGTAATCAGTCCCTCAGCCTGGAGTTGCTGTCTGACACAGCAACATCTTGGTATCTTAATACAGGGAATTCTTCACTTGCCTAACCCTTGGCCACCACCTACTTCCACATTGGTCAAATGTGACACCTCCTACGACTGCTGCACCTCTCCTGCCTACGGTATATAAGTCACTTCTTCACACATATGTTGTATTATTATCAAGATTGATGGACTGACAACATCGAGTTAAGGCTAAGGGACTGATTACACAAGAACATAAGAAAGGAGGAACACTGCAGCAGGCCTGTTGGCCCAAACTAGGCAGGTCCTTCACAATCCATCTCACTAACAGAATAATTGAGAAAATGTGGCGAAACGTTTCTTCAATAAAAATACCCAAGTGTTGCATATGTGTCTAATTTATCAACTTGTCGGTTCTGTGAACCATTCATCTACAAACCCTACTAGGCAGAGTGTGGCTGTGTAGTGTGCCATGTGCGACTGTGAGAGAGAGACACACAGTAACACTGTGGAGATGTATAAATGGAAAACAGGAATTAATATAGGGATGTAAATAGCATTTGATAAACATATTCGGTTGGATAAACACATGAGTGAGAGGGGTTGGATTTGAGTGGGACTTGCACATGAGTAAATAGAATTATCAAAGCTTATTGCTTGGGTAGCATTGAAAATTTGGTTGGGCAAATATTGTTAGTTGGATGGATTGTGAAGGACCTACCTAGTATGGGCCAACAGGCCTGCTGCAGTGTTCCTCATTTCTTATGTTCTTATGGAGGAACACTGCAGAAGGCCTACTGGCCCATGCAAGGCAGGTCCTTATCAAAATCACTACTACCCAAATCTACCCAAGAATTCACTCCTGCACCCACGACACCAATCAAACCCATTCTCCTTTGTATTGGACTGAGATCTGTTTGTGACCAGCAGATCTGTTTGTGACTCGATAAAGCCCACTGCACACACAACCCGCACATATAAAAGGGAGGAGCTTACGACGACGTTTCGGCCCGACTTGGACCATTTACAAAGTCACACTAACACACAGAGACGGAGGAAGGGGTATTTATAGGCAGGCAGACAGGGGAGGGTACAAGAGAGAGGGGTAATAATGGAGTAAGTAGTGGAAGAGGTAGTAGTAGTAAAAGTAGTAGTGGAGACAGTCATATTCTAGGAAAGGAGCACTGCAATGAGGCTAGCGGCCCGCAAGGGTGGGACGAGAACACAGAGGGAGGAAAGGCGAATAAAATGAAGGACAAATACAAGGCAAAAGAAAAGAAAGAAAGGAAAACCCATAGGAGAAAAAAGGAGAAGGGGGAAGAGATGAAAGGGGAAGGAATCAGGTTTAGTCATGGGTGTTCTGAAGTTTAGAGCATTTAACAATGTAATGAGAGAGGAAAGCATCAACAGAGACAAAGCCAGGGCTAAGATTCATACAGGGAAAGTTGTGTATAAGGGAGGATTCAACCAGGCGGCGACTATGAAAGTTGGATGTAGGGTAGACAGTTTTAGCAGAAGACCAATCAATAGGATGACTGTGATATCTGACATGACAGAAAAGAGCATTATTAGTGTCGGCAAGCCTAACACTATTTTTGTGCTCCTGTTCTTGCTAATCTTTACATGGAATACTTCGAGACTGTCCTTCTTCCCACTATTGATGTACGTCCTTCACTCTGGCTCCGCTATGTAGATGACATCTTTGCTCTCTGGCCTCATGGCTTAAGTCTCTTCCAACCTTTTCTTGATGCTCTTAATAATCTTGCCCCTTCCATTAAGTTTAAAGCTGATTGGGAATCTAATTCTTTGCTTCCTTTCCTTGATGTTCATGTCCACTGCTCAGTTACAGGTTTTGCCTTCTCCGTGTACCGCAAGCCTATGCACAGTGGCATGTACATTCATTACTTCTCTTATCATGCCTCCTCTGTCAAGAAGAGTGATTTATCTCCCTCTTTCTCCATGCTCTCCGCATCTGTGATCCTCAGTTTCTTGAAGCAGAAATTTCCACTCTTCATAATTCATTTTCCCGCCTGGGCTACCCTTCCCATTTCATAGACTGCTTTCTCTCGTGCCAAACGGACTTTCTTCTCTCCTAAACCCTCTACTCCTGAGAACTCTCCAGTCCTCTGCCTTCCCTACATCTCTGGTCTCTCTAATCTCAGCAACTCTCTCCGTTCCTTAGACATCAAACTTACCTTTCGTCAGACTAACACTCTTCACACTAATCTAGTTCATACCTCCCCTCCCTCCACAGATTCTCCTGGTGTCTACTCTATTTCTTGTTCCTCCTGTCCTCTTCAGTACTTCGGAGAAACTGGCCGATCTCTTTCTGACAGACTCAAGGAGCACAAAAATAGTGTTAGGCTTGCAGACACTAATAAGGCTCTTTTCTGTTATGTCAGAGATCACAGTCATCCTATTGATTGGTCTTCTGCTAAACTGTCTACCCTACGTCCAACTTTCATAGTCGCCGCCTGGTTGAATCCTCCCTTATACACAACTTTCCCTGTATGAATCTTAGCCCTGGCTTTGTCTCTGTTGATGCTTTCCTCTCTCATTACATTGTTAAATGCTCTAAACTTCAGAACACCCGTGACTTAACCTGATTCCTTCCCTTTCATCTCTTCCCCTTCTCCTTTTTCTCCTATGGGTTTTCCTTTCTTTCTTTTCTTTTGCCTTGTATTTGTCCTTCATTTTATTCGCCTTTCCTCCCTCTGTGTTCTCGTCCCACCCTTGCGGGCCGCTAGCCTCATTGCAGTGCTCCTTTCCTAGAATATGACTGTCTCCACTAATACTTTTACTACTACTACCTCTTCCACTACTTACTCCATTATTTCCCCACTCTCTTGTACCCTCCCCTGTCTGCCTGCCTATAAATACCCCTTCCTCCGTCTCTGTGTGTTAGTGTGACTTTGTAAATGGTCCAAGTCGGGCCGAAACGTCGTCGTAAGCTCCTCCCTTTTATATGTGCGGGTTGTGTGTGTATTGTTCCAGTCACGGTATTGTGCCTTTTTTGTTATTTAAAGCCCACTGCGTGGGCAAAACGTTGTCAATAAAGGATCACATTATAAGAACATAAGAAGGGAGGAACACTGTAGCAGGCCTGTTGGCCCATACTAGGCAGGTCCTTCACTATCCATCCCACTAACAGGATATTTGCCCACTAAAAGGATATTTGCTTATGTGTTTATCTTTCCAAGAAGCTCTTGGAGAGCGAAACGTTGTCATAATAAAATGTCACATTAGTTGCATTTGTCCTTTTGAAGACTTCTTGAAGTTGAAGATTGAGACACTTACGCAAAAATAAACACATAAGCAGTATAATGTGATCCTTTATTGACAACGTTTCACTCGCACAGTGGGCTTTATCAAGCCACAAACAGATCTCAGATCTGTTTGTGACTTGATCTGTTTGTATTATGTAATAAAAGTATTATGTAATAAAAGTATTATGTAATAAAAGTATTATGTAATAAAAGTATTTGCCATGTGGTAAAAAATAAAAAATCTGGTGTTTTATGACTGTCCTGCAAAATCCGCATCCGCCCGGATGTCAAGATGTGACATCCGTAATCCGCATTCGCATTTTACTGTAAGCAGATATCCGCATCTGCATAATAAGTAAGTCATCCGTATACACATCCGCATCCGCGGATGTCTAAATTTTCACATCCGATACATCCCTACTATAAACATGTACATCTTGATGCCTACCCATCAACCTTTTATCCACCATTACATAATCTAATAAACTACTTTCATTACATCTTATATCATACCAATTATACTTATTTATCTTCTTTTTCATAAAATATGTATTACTTATTACCAAACCTCTTTCTACACATAGCTCAATTAAAGGCTCCCCATTTTCATTTACCCCTGACACCCCAGATTTACCTACTACTCCCTCCACAACATTTTTACCCACTTTAGCATTGAGATCCCCAACCACAAGTGTACTCTCACTTGGTTCAAAACTCGCCATGCACTCACTAAACATTTCCCAAAATCTCTATCTCTCTCTCCTCTACACTTCTCTCTTCTCCAGGTGCATAAACACTTACTATAACTCACTTTTCACATCCAGCCCTTATTTTACACCACATAATCTTTGAATTGATACATTTATATTCTCTTTTCCTGCCATAACTTATCCTTCAACATTATTGCTACTCCTTCTTTAGCTCTAACTCTGTTTGAAACTCCTGACCTAATCCCATTTATTTTTATTTTCTAATTTGTTTTAATTATTGTCTTGATGTTATTAAAATAACTTTTATTTTAGGTATTGTTTTCTTGATTTGTGGTATACAAGTGACGTGAAGCCTTAGTGTTCCTTGTGTAGTAGACTTGTACCTGATGAATCATCCATCATGTAGTAGATAGACTTGTACCTGATGAATCATCCATCATGTAGAAGATAGACATTTATTTAATCTAATAAACCAACCATCAAGTAGTAGACATTTAATCTAATAAACCAACAATTGTGTAGTCAACTGGCTTTAAACGTAGTAAATTGGGTA
Organism: Cherax destructor; assembly: GCA_009830355.1. Taxonomy (NCBI): domain Eukaryota; kingdom Metazoa; phylum Arthropoda; class Malacostraca; order Decapoda; family Parastacidae; genus Cherax; species Cherax destructor. The sequence continues at coordinate 6,294 of WNWK01014077.1, forward strand.
GTTGATAGAGGTTTTAACTTGAGACTAATCCTCAAATATATATTAGCTGGAAATTTATCCTCTGTTCCCAGGTTGATCTGTCTGAACCCATTCTCTCTCGATTTGATATATTGTGTGTAGTTCGTGACACTGTGGACCCCATACAAGATGAACATCTCGCACGCTTTGTTGTTGGTTCCCACATTCGCCACCACCCTGGAGCAACTGCTGCTGATGCTGCCGCCACCACTGCTGCCAACCCTGTGGTAATTATTACCTTGTTGGGTGACTGAACATGTGAAACTATTGTGACATTTTATTGTGGCAACTTTTCACTCTCCAGGAACTTTAAGCTGTCATAAACATTACAAACTTTTCACCTTATGTGATATCTATACAGGAGGACCCAGTTTGTATGGCTCTTAGGTTCCCAACTCCATGTGGTAATCTTGTACTGTACTCTGTATAGTTTACAGTTATAATCTTGGACTGTGCTATGTATAGTTTGATGTATGAATCAAACATGTGGGTATTGACTTTCAACATTAACCCTTTGACTGTTGGAGGCCCCATTCTGAAACTGTCATTCTATGTTGCAAAATTTTGGAATTTTTTTTTTCTTATGAAATGATAGAGAATCTTTTCCCGATGGTAATGACACCAAAAGTACGAAATTTGATGGAAAACTTACGGAATTACGCTCTCACGAAGTTAGTGATGTCGGCGATATATACGCATCGGCGATTTCGCCGACTTTGAGCTCTATTTTCGGTCAATTCCATTGTTACAGTCGACCAAACTCATAGCTATTTCTTTAGAACTCCATTTGTTCTATCGATTGAGTACAAGAAACTACCAATTTACCGATTTCAACTACCCAATAAAGTGGTCAGAAATTGGCAGTTTGGCCAATTTTATGCAAAATAAAAAAGATGTCAATTTCAAAATAGGGTCCAGAATAAACTATGCAGACATTCCTGGCACTAAAATAAGATTTTCTCTGTTCATTAGTCAAGTCTTTAGGCTCCTCTTATATTATTCTTGCTTTCTATTTTGATTTTTTATTCACACAAAAAATAGAAGATTTACTGTTATGCAGACTACTGCATTATTGTAAAAATGGTATAAATAATATCAGTGCACTTATGTAAGAATATTAGACTCACCAGTTGACATGTATTGGACGCATGGTGTGATTTGTGTACTCTTGAACATTGGCAAAAATCGAACATTTCCACTACTTTGAGCTCAATTTCAAGGTCATTTTCATCATAAAACTAAGCAAAATCATCTCTATTTCTGTAACATGTTTTCCATTCTATCAAATGAGACCACGAAAAAGGGAATACAACCATAAATACTATACGAAAATACACCTCAAAGTCGGCGTTTTAATCCAAAACACGGTCAGTTTTTTTTTCTCATGCACTGCGTGCTGCAGGATTTTTTTTATACAGCTCACACTGACCACACAGACCCATTCTCTCATATGTGGGCCTACCAGCTTTCTCCCGCTTGATTTGAAGCCGCTAGAATTTTTGAGTAAACGTACATGTATATATGTCCAAAAACTGGCTCGTAAGACGTATATATATATATACGAACAAAACAGTCAAAGGGTTAATATGTAAACTTCTGGGAAATTGTCTAAACATTGCATGAGTGATGGTGAATGTTTCCTTTGACTCCTGAAATCATAATGACGCGATTGCAAACAAACCACGGTATGGGCGGGGATTGAATTTGTGGTGAGTGAGTTGTAAAACTTCAGACCGTCGGGTTAGCCACTAGGCGTTAACGTGTCGGTGTGGAGTTTTACGACTCACTCGCCCGTGAGTTCAATCCCTGCCCATACCATGGTTTGTTTCCTTTATTTTGGGTCACCTTACCTACACGGGAGACAGCTGAGGTTATAAATATGCAATTTAAATTTTGGTTAATACTCTTTAATTTTTTTTTTTTTTTTTTAGGATGGTTGTATGGTTGGAGGATCAGAACTTTCTGGTGTAGAGAAGATCCCACAAGAATTGCTGAAGAAATACATCATATATGGCCGGGAGAAAGTGAGACCTAAGTTGCATCAGATGGACCAAGACAAAGTTGCTAAGATGTACTCTGAGCTGAGAAGAGAATCCATGGCTACAGGTACAATCAAGGGCAACTAGTTACCAGGTGTTGAGGCCTGAAGAAGAGTAGTACTGTTCTTGTGCTCTTGAAGGATGGGTGGAAATGTTAGTCTTGGAGGTGGGAAGTACTGTGCCTGTGCTCTTGAAGGATGGGTGAGGATGTTATTCCTAGAGGTGGGAAGTACTGTGACTGTACAATATAGCACCTAAATTACTGGGAACGATTGAAGGTCCTTCATCTGTATTCCCTGGAACGCAGGTAAGAGAGATACATGATTATATACACTTGGAAAATCCTAGAGGGATTAGTACCAAACTTGCACATGAAAATCACTCCCTATGAAAGCAAAAGACTCGGCAGGAGATGCAACATATCCCCGATGAAAAGCAGGGGCGCCACTGAGAGATAACACCATAAGTGTCTGGGGCTCAAGACTGTTCAACTGCTTCCCAGCATACATTAGGGGGATTACCAATAGACCCCTGGCTGTCTTCAAGAAGGCACTGGACAGACACCTAAAGTCAGTACCTGACCAACCGGGCTGTGGTTCGTAAGTCAGTTTGCGTGTGGCCGGCAGTAACAGCCTGGTTAATCAGACCCTGATCCACCATGAGGCCTGGTCTCAGACCTGGCCGTGGGGGCGTTGACCCCCGAAACCCTCTCCAGGTAAACTCCAGGTAAGGATGGGTTTACCTGGAGAGGGTTTCAGGGGTCAACGCCCCTGCGGCTTGGTCTGAGACCAGACCTCATGGTGGATCAGGGTCTGATCAACCAGGCTGTTACTGCCGGCCACACGCAAACTGACTTACGAACCACAGCCCGGTTGGTCAGGTACTGACTTTAGGTGTCTGTCCAGTGCCTTCTTGAAGACAGCCAGGGGTCTATTGGTAATCCCCCTAATGTATGCTGGTAGGCAGTTGAACAGTCTTGGGCCCCGGACACTTATTGTGTTCTCTCAATGTACTTGTGTCGCCCCTGCTTTTCATTGGGGAAATGTTGCGACTCCTGCCGAGTCTTTTGCTTTCACAGGGAGTGATTTTCGTGTGCAGGTTTGGTACCAATCCCTCCAGGACCTTCCAAGTGTATATTATAATGTATCTCTCTCGCCTGCATTCCAGGGAATACAGATCAAGGACCTTCAACTGTTCCCAGTAATTTAGGTGCCTTATTGTACTTATGTGTGCCATGAAAGTTCTTTGTACACTCTCCAGGTCAGCAATGTCACGAGCCTTGAAGGGGGCTGTTAGTGTACAGCAGTATTCCAGCCTAGTGAGAACAAGCAATTTGAAGAGAATCGTCATGGGCTTGGCATCCCTAGTTTTGAAGGTTCTCATTATCCATCCTATCATTTTCCTAGATGATGCGGTAGATAGATTGTTGTGGTCTTTGAAGGCGAGATCCTCTGATATTATCACTCCCAGGTCCTTCACATTACTTTTTCGCTCTATTGTATGGTTAGAATTTGTTGTATACCCTGATACATTTTTAATTTCCTCAAATTTTCCATACATATCTGAGTAGTTGAAATTTCTCCTCGAACTTCATATTGTTTTGAGTGGCCCATTTGAAGATTTGGTTGATGTCCGCTTGGAGTCTTGCGGTGTCTTCGATGGAGGTCACTGCCATGGCAATCTGGGTGTCATCCACAAAGGAAGACACAGAGCTATGGTTTACATCTCTTGTCTGTCAGAAATAAGGATGAGGAATAGAATGGGAGCGAGTACTGTGCCTTGTGGAACAGAGCTTTTCACCGGAGCTGCCTGGGACTTTACTCTGTTTACTATTACTTTTTGTGTTCTATTTGTCAGGAAGTTATAGATCCATCTACCAACTTTTCCTCTTATTCCTTATCACGCATTATGTGCGCTATTACACCATGGTCACATTTGTCGAAAGCTTTTGCAAAGTCTGTGTATACTACATCTGTATTTTGTTTATCTTCTATAGCATCTAGGACCTTGTCATAGTGGTCCAGTAACTGGGACAGGCAGAAGCGACCTGCTCTAAACCCGTGTTGCCCTGGGTTGTGTAACTGATGGGTATCTAGGTGGTTGGCGATCTTTCTTCTTAGAACCCTCTCAAAGATTATGATATGGGATGTTAGTGCTATAGATCAGTAGTTCTTTGCAAATGATTTACTGCCACCTTTGTAGAGTGGGGCTATGTCTGTTGTTTTTAGTGTGTGTGGGATGACCCCTGTGTCCATGCTCCCTCTCCATAGAATGCTCAAGGCATGCCAGAGCGGCTTCTTCCAATTCTTGATGAACACTGAGTTCCATGAGTCTAGGCCTGGGGCAGAGTGCATGGGCATGTCATTTATTGCCTTTTCAAAGTCTTGTTGAGTTAGGATAATATCCGAGATTTTTGAGATGTCCAAATTTTGGGTTTTGTTCATAAAGAATTCATATGGATTGTCAACCCTTAGTCTGGGCAGTGGCTCGCTGAACACTGAGTCGTATTGGGACTTTAATATCTCACTCATTTCTTGGCTGTCATCTGTGTATGTCCCATCCCGCCTAAGCAGGGGCCCAATACTGGATGTTGTTTTTTCCTTAGATTTGGCATAAGAGAAGAAGTATTTTTTTTTTCAATTTCCTTTATGGCTTTTAGTTCTTCCTTTGCTTCTTGTCTCCTGTAAGATTCTTTCAGCTTAAGTTCGATATTTGCAATTTCATTGACCAGTGCCTCCCTTCGCATTTCAGATATATTGGCCCCTCTCAGCAGCTCTGTGACTCTTCGCCTTCGTCTGTATAGGGAGCATCTCTCTTTCTAGTTTACATCTTCTCTTTCTTTTTCTTAACCCTTTCAGGGTCCAGACCCCTGATCTGAAACTTGTCCACAGGGTCCAAGAATTTAAAAAAAAAATATATTTTTTCTTATGAAATGGTAGAGAATCTTTTTCTGAAGGTAATAAAACAAAAAGTACGAAATTTGATGGAAAATTGATGAAATTATGCTCTTGTGAACTTTGATGCATCAGTGATATTTACGCATCGGCGATTTTGCCCAATTTGACTCCCATTTTAGGCCAATTACATTATTCCTGCCGACCAAATTCTTAGCTATTTCGCTAGTATTCCTTCTATTATATCGATTGAGCACAGGAAATCGCCCAGTCAACTGTTTCAACTACAAAATAGTGATTGGAAATTGGCAATTTAGCCAATTTAACACAAAGTTCAAAATATTCCAATTTCAAAATACGGCCCAGAATAAACAATGCAGGCATTCCTGCCACTAAACTAACATTTCCTCTGTTCATTAGTTATGTTTTCAGGCTTTACAAATGAATTCCATTTTTATTTTTTATTCACATAATGAATTTTTATTCAAACGAAAAAATGGAAGATTTACTGTAATGCAATATTGTAATAATTGTATAAATAATATCATTACATTTGTGAATCTATATTAGATCCACCAGCTGGCGCGTATTAGACACGTGAGGTCATTTGTTTACTCTTGAACATCGGCAACAATTTAACATTTCCGCTACTTTGAGCTCATTTTCAAGCCATTTCCAGTACTAAAACCAATCCAGATCATCTCTATTTCTATAATATATCTTCCATTCTATCAAATGAGACCAAGAAATCGCAAATACAGTGGACCCTCGGTTAACCCTTTGGGGGTCCAAGGGGGGTCTCTGAAACTCGTTCTCAGGGTCCACGAATTTAAAAAAAAAAATAAAAATATTTTTTCTTATGGAATGATAGAGAATCTTTTTCCGATCATAACGCCACAAAAATTATGAAATTTTATCGAAAACTAAAGGAATTATGCTTTCGCGAAGTTAGCGGTAGCCATGACACTTACGCATCGGCGATATCGCCCACTTTGAGCCCTATTTTCGGCACATTGCAATGTTTCAGTCTACTACAATTATAGCTATTTCGCTAGAACTCCATTTGTTCTATCGATTGAGTACACGAAACTGCCTATTTACCAATTTCAACTACCCAAAATAGTTGTCAGAAAATGGCAATTTGGCCAATTTCACACAAATTTCAAACGATGCCAATTTCAAAATAGGACCCATAATAAACAAGACAGACATTCCTGGCACTAAAATAACATCTTCTCTGTTCATTAGTTACGTCTCCAGGCCCCTCTTACATTACTTTTGCTTTCCATTTTGAATTTTTATTCTCACAAAAAAATAGAAGATTTATTGTTATGTATACAACTGCATCATTGTAAAAATGGTATAAATAATATCAGAGCACTTGTGCATGAATATTAGACTCGCCAGTTGATGTGTATTGGACGCATGGTGTGATTTGTTTACTCTTGAACATCGTCAAAATCGAACATTTTCGCTACTTTGAGCTCAATTTCAAGGTACTTGTTATTGTGAAACCAATCAAAATCATCTCTATTTCTGTAATATATCTTCCATTCTATCAAATAAGAACAAGAAAACGAGAATACAACAATAAATACCATACGAAAATAGACTGCAAAGTCGCTGTTTTAAACCAAAAACACGGTCAGAGTTTTTTTTTCCTCATTATGCACTGTGTGGTGCAGGAATTTTTTTATACCGCGCACACTGACCGCACAGACCCATTCTATCACATCTAGGCCTAACAGCCTGTTTCTGCTTGATTTGAGGGCGCTAGAATTTAGGAGTACTAGTACGTCAATAACCCCAGTGCGTAAGACGTACTAGTACGACCAAAACCCCGAAAGGGTTAAAGGCCGTTCCGGTTAAAGGCCAACTCGGTTAGAGGCCGGTTTTTTGGCTCCCAGTTAGAGGCCGGTTTTCGGTTTGAGGCCGTATGGGATGTGTCCGTCCGCCGGCTTGGGCCGCTTGTGCTTCAGTTTGCCTGTCTCTCTCGGTGCGTGAGGAAGCTTCTGCTCATTCATCCAAACATTTTGCTATAATCCATTGTTTTTGGTAGTTAATTATCAAGTGCAACTGCGAAATAAGTCACCATGGCCCCAAGGAAAGTTCTTAGTAAAGGTCCTTTGGTAAAGAAAGTGAGAAACATGATAGAATTCAAGGCAGGGAGTGTAGCAGACATGCAGGGAGTGTAGCAGACATGCAGGGAGTGTAGCAGACATGCAGGGAGTGTAGCAGACATGCAGGGAGTGTAGCAGACATGCAGGGAGTGTAGCAGACATGCAGGGAGTGTAGCAGACATGCAGGGAGTGTAGCAGGCATGCAGGGAGTGTAGCAGGCATGCAGGGAGTGTAGTTGGAGTGACTCTCAAGCTGATCCTAGTGGCATTAAAAGACCACAGAGAGAGCTTTGCTACCTGAAGTCCTTATGGAGGGGGATTACCCTTCCAAACACTAACTCCTCCCTCTTTCCTCCTCCCTATCTTCCAGAAGCCAGCATTAGTCTTCAATAAAGGTATGTAATACTGATTTAATTGTTAAATGTTTTTTTTTAATATTTTTGTCTGGAACGGATTAGTTGTATTTACATTAATTCTTATGGGGAATATTATTTCGGTTAAAGGCCATTTCGGTTTAAGGCCAAGCTTCTGGAACGGATTACGGCCTTTAACTGAGGGTCCACTGTAGAATATGAAAAACATACGATAAAACACTGCAAAGTTGCTGTTTTAATAGAAAATTATGGTCTCATTTTTTTTCTCTCATTATGCACTGTGTGCTGCAGGATTTGTTTTATATGGTGCACACTTACCACATAGATGTATTCTCTCATATCTAGGCCCAAATTTACCGCTCACAGCTTATCTGAGTGAGCTGTGCTCATGGCGTAGAACTACGGTTTGGACCCTCACCTCAAAGTCGTAGAACTACGACACGAACCCTGAAAGGTTAATGGAATGTGTCTTGAGCAGATCTCAAGAACCACAGAGTTAATTTTTTCTAGGTAAATGTTCGAATCCGTGATGTTTAGGATATCTTCCCAGTTTGTTTCATTTAGGACATGGTTGACTTGTTCCCATTGTATGTTTTTGTTATTGAAATTTAATTTTGTGAAGAGACCTTCATGACTGAGCACATTTTGATGGTCAGGAGCCCTGTGCATACATGTCTGTACCTCTATTATGTTGTGATCTGAGTGTACGTATTGTCTTTGATATGGTTATATTACGTATCAGATCGTCGTTGTTAGTGAAGATGAGGTCCAGCATATTTTCTAGTCTTGTAGGCTTCAATATTTGCTGGTTTAACATGAATTTGGTGCAGAGATTTAATAGTTCATGTGTGTGTGAATTTTCATCTGAGCTGCCTCCTGGGGTGATCTCTGCTAAAACATTGTTTGCTATACTCCACCGTTTTAGATATCTCAAGTTGAAATCTCCTAGTAGTAAGATGTTTGGGGCAGGAGTTGGGAGATTTTCCAGACAGTGGTCAATTTTCAAAAGCTTCTCCTGGAATTGCTGGGAAGTTGCGTCTGATGGCTTGTATACCATCTTTACTGCCAAAACTTCAACTACATCATTTGAGGTGTTTAGTAGTTCTGAGCAAATGAGTGATTCTGTGAGTGGGGTGAGGATGTTAGTCCTAGAGGTGGGAAGTACGTAGAGTCATACCTCGTGTTACGATGCTGTCATCTTATGTTATTTTCGAGTAACGATATTTATAACGTAAAAAAAATGATTGCGAGTAACGATGTTTGCTTCGTGTAACGACATTGGTACCGGACGTGTCCGCGTGGCGCCCAGCTGAGCGCGCACTCCAGGGAGCGTCAGTGTGCTATTGTTTACAAGCGAGAGCGACCACCCACCCACACCCACACATTCATACCAGTATATTGTCATTATTCCACTGTTTTTAGTGCTTGCAACTGCTAAATAAGCTACCATGGATCCAAGGAAAGATCCTAGTGGTAATCCTGTGGCAAAGAGGAACAGAAATACATGAACAGAGATGGAAGAAATTGCCTTCTTCAGTGATTAAAGAGATTTGTGGAATGTGGAGCAAGGTGCAAGCATTTATGGATGAATATCACCCTAACCATGCTGTTGCAGGCCGTGCTGGCAACCTGTACAATGACACTGTGGTGTCCCACTTCAGGGATGTTTTAAAGAATCGCCAGACACAGAGCTCCCTGGACAAATTTATTGTTAGAAAGAGGTCCAGTGATTCTCAAGCTGGTCCTAGTGGCATTAAAAGAAAAAGGGAAGTAACCCCAGAAAAGAACTTGGTACCTGCAGTGTTAATGGAAGGGGATTCCCCTTCCAAACACTAGCATACTACTACACCTTCTTCCCTCCTCCCGTCCTCCACACATCAACAACTCTTCAATAAATGTAAGTGACATGTTATTGTACAATATTTACATGTGTATTTAGGTATTCTTCATTAAATTGTGTATTATTTAATGTCAAAAAGTTCTAAAAAATATTTTATTTAACTACTTTTGGAAGTCTTGGACGGATTAAATTTATTTCCATTATTTCTTATGGGGAAAATTGATTCGAGTAACGATTGTTTCGCCTTAAGATATGCCCTCTCTGACGGATTAATATCGTAAGTCGAGGTACCACTGTATTTTGATGGTACTCTTGAAGGATGGGTGGAGATGTTAGTCCTAGTATTGAGCTTTTTACTTTGCTAATGCATGATTTTGCTCTGTTAACTATTTGTGTTCTGTTTGTCAGAAAATTGAAAATCTATTATTTGCCAACTTTACCATTTATATTTAATGTCCTTGATTTTTATGCATTCACTCCACGAGCATTTGTGAAATCTGTGTAGAGCACATCTGCATGTTCGTTTGTTTGCAGTGACACCGTACGTTCTGTCCTAGTGGTTTAGTAGCTGTGACAGGCATGATCTTCCTGCTTTAACCCTTTCAGGGTCAGTCCCGTTGTATCACGGCTTTGATGCCATTGTTGGTCCCGTAGTACAATGCCATGAGCTCACTTCACTCAGATAAGCTATGAGTGGTAAATTTGGGCCTAGATATGAATGAATGGGTCTATGAGATAAGTGTGCACAATATAAAAAAAAATCCTGCAACACGCAGTGCATAATGAGAAAAAACAGCGACCATGTTTTTTGGTTTAAAACGCGTCCAACTGGCCAGTCTAATATGCATTTAGGAATGCACTGACATTATTTATACAATTATAGTAGAACCCCGGATTTCGTCTTTAATTCGTTCAAGAAGGTCGGTCTAAATCTGAAATGGATGAAAACCGAAGTACAGGTCGCCCTCCACATTCGCGGGCTTCAAACATTCGCGAATGCCCAGCCGCCCAATCATATTTGTTTCCTGCCGCGTCCCTACTACCCTCACTCTTACCCCCTCAACCTTCAAACTGCATTAGATCACTTCTTTCATAAGAAAACCATAATGTACAAATGAACTGGTGTACGTACACCATTTACATACCTTGCAGAAGATAGGCAGATCGGCTTATGCCTAATTGCTACACTCTTAATGCTACCCTCTTAATGCCACACTTTGTCATTGAACTTAACTGCTTTAAACTCCATAACTTGTGCCTGTCCTGGTGTGCAGGAACACATTAAAATCACTAAGAGTGTGTGTTTCTTGAAGACGCCATATTAAAAATGATGATAATAACACAATAATAATCACTCTGAGGCGCATTAAATGTATAAAACGTTAATATAGACATTTTGCTTAATCCATCTATTATATTTTTTCAAAATTGTATAATAAACATGCTACATAACATATAAACATTTAACCCTTTCAGGGTCCAATGGGGGTCTCCGAAACTCATTCTCAGGGTCCAAGAATTTAAAAAAAAAAAATTATTTTTTCTTATGAAATGATGGAGAATCTTTTTCCGATCATAACGCCACAAAAAGTATGAAATTTGATCGAAAACTAACGGAATTATGCTTTTGCGAAGTTAGCGGTAGCCATGACACTTACGCATGGGCGATTTCGCCCACTTTGAGCCCTATTTTCGGCAAATTCCAATGTTTAAGTCAACTAAAATTATAGCTATTTCGCTAGAACTCCATTTTTTCTATCGATTGAGTACAAGAAACCGCCTATTTACCAATTACAACTACCCAAAATAGTGGTCAGAAAATGGCAATTTGGCCAATTTCACACAAATTTCAAACGATGCCAATTTCAAAATAGGGTCCAGAATAAACAAGGCAGACATTCGTGGCACTAAAATAACGTCTTCTCTGTTCATTAGTCACGTTTCCAGGACCCTCTTACATTACTTTTGCTTTTCATTTTGAATTTTTATTCTCACAAAAAAATAGAAGATTTACTGTTATGTATACAACTGCATCATTGTAAAAATGGTATAAATAATATTAGAGCACTTGTGCATGAATATTAGATTCGCCAGTTGATGTGTATTGGATGCATGGTGTGATTGGTTTACTCTTGAACATCGTCAAAAATCGAACATTTTCGCTACTTTGAGCTCAATTTCAAGGTACTTGTCGTTTTCAAACCAATCAAAATCATCTCTATTTCTGTAATATATCTTCCAATCTATCAAATGAGACCAAGAAAACGAGAATGCATCAATAAATACCATACGAAAATAGACTGCAAAGTCGCTGTTTTAAACCAAAAACACGGTCAGAGTTTTTTTTCCTCATTATGCACCTGTGGTGTGCAGGAATTTTTTTATACTGCGCACACTGACTGCACAGACCTATTCTATCACATCTAGGCCTAACAGCCTGTTTCTGCTTGATTTGAGGGCGCTAGAATTTAGGCGTACTAGTACGTCAATAACCCCAGGGCGTAAGCCGTACTAGTACGTTAATAACCCTGAAAGGGTTAAATTAACATGAATATGAGACGTTTTTCCAGTCGGCTTGACAAGTGAGCAAAAACCATTCGTGTCCGGACTGCTAACAACAACAACAACAACAACTGGTTTGTTTACAAGACTCGCTAAGCTTCTACACTCTCATTCTCTCTCGTTTATTCATTTAATCTTGTTTACTCATCTCTCACTCAACATTTAAACTACAAATATTTTAATGTAAGTATAATGAGTGTACTGTATATGCATTTTATTGCTCTAGGGCACTTTAAAAGTCTAGTATATAATGTGTGGGTGGGGTAGCCAGATGGGAGTTACATACTTATCACACTTTGATACCTACCTACCTTACTATTCACCTTGCACCCTATATTAAGTGAGGTTCCACTGTATTTGTTATTAAACCATAAGCATGTGTGAGCGTGTTAGATAAGAGTGAATGGAGACGAATGGTTTTTGGGACCTGACGAGCTGTTGGAGTGTGAGCAGGGTAATATTGTGTGAAGGGATTCAGGGAAACCAGTTAATTGATTTAGTTGGACTTGAGTCCTGGAAATGGGAAGTACAATGCCTGCACTTTAAAGGAGGGGTTTGGGATATTGGCAGTTTGGAGGGACTTCTAAACTGTCATATCTGAGCTCCTCTGCAAAGACAGTGATTATGTATGAGTGAGGTGAAAGTGTTGAATGATGATGAAAGTATTTTCTTTTGGGGATTTTCTTTCTTTTTGGGTCACCCTGCCTTGGTGGGAGATGGCCGACTTGTTTAAAAAAAAAAATGTTTACAGTAGAACGTCATTTAGCACGATAGTTACGTTCCTGAAAAAGTCGTGTTAGATAATTTTGTGTTAAATAATTAAAAGAAGTAATGGGAAAAATAGGGTTACGTTCCTGGGAGTCCCCAAAAAGCCAAACAAGTTTTTTTTAGACCAACAGATCTTACAAAATAAAAGTGAATATGTAATTGTAGTTCATTATCGTGATGTATTATGTTGTTTTTACTGCTTAAGACTACAAATGTAATAGAAATAATAGTATTTACCTTAAATTGTGGGTGCTGGTGTTTGTGGATGATTGTGAAGAGAGTGGAGAGTTATGCTGTGGCCCTACTGGGCTGAGGTGGATAGTAGTTCTTGAACTGAAGTCGATGGTTGAACTGAGTGTCTAACTTTAAGTCAGTCAAGTCAGTCAGTAAGTCAGGCAGTCAGTCATTAAGTCAGTCAGTCAGTCAAGCCATTCAGTAAGTCAGTCAAGCCATTCAGTAAGTCAGTCAAGCCATTCAGTAAGTCAGTCAAGCCATTCAGTAAAGTCAGTCAAGTCATTCAGTTAAGTCAGTCAAGTCATTCAGTTAAGTCAGTCAAGTCATTCAGTTAAGTAAGTCAAGTCATTCATTCAGTCAGTCAGTCAAGTCATTCAGTCAGTCAGTCAAGTCATTCAGTCAGTCAGTCAAGTCATTCAGTCAGTCAGTCAAGTCATTCAGTCAGTCAGTCAAGTCATTCAGTCAGTCAAGTCAGTCAGTCAGTCAGTCAAGTCAGTCAGTCACACAAACTTGTTTACATCTTTTTATGTGTACAAAGTAACACTTCATTACGGCCATGGGTTATGTCTTGTCTAATATCATTTTCTTCATTAATTCAAGATCAAAACACAATTCACTCTTATTCTTCACAAACAGCTGGCTTGTAGCCAGGACTTCTTGACGCGTATGAAATACGTATGAATGCTGGGATGGTGGGGTCCGTGGTGGCTGGGTAAGGCGGGTGGTGTCTGCTGAACCACAACAGTAGTAGTAACAAGACTGCTTGTGAGAATGGTTATTTGTTTTTCCTTCCCACAAACTATAAGTAAGTTTTTTCAGGTATACACAGATACAGTTACGAAGATTATCATACATAGCAGCATATGTGTAGAGAACCTAGGATAACCCAAAAAAGTCAGTGACAGTATTTCCATTGACTGACTTGGGTTATCCTAGGTTCTCTACACATATGCTGCTATGTATGATAATGTATGTAACTGTACTCACCTAATTGTGGTTGCAGGGGTCGATACTCAGCTCCTGGCCCCGTGTATCTGAACAGTTTGCAGGAAGGAAAAACCAATTCCCTTTTCCTCAAAGCATGAGGATTCTTAGGCAATAAATAACTATGCGCTCAAAATTTTTCCCCTCCTGCCGAACCGTGTAATATCATCTTTACGTCGTGTAAGATGATAATGTGTCGCAAATCTTAAATCGTGCAATACCGGTAACATGCAACATAATCTCGTGCTAAATGACGTTCTACTGTATACAATATTTTACGATGTTTTCATGGGTTTTATGATTGTTTATGGTTCAATAGGTTAAGGAAACAGTATTGTTAGGCTAGGTAAATGCTATTATTATATTTTCCTACAATATATTTGTGCACCAAACATTCGCAAATTTTCGACATTCGCAAGGTTCCTGATTCCCTAACCCTCGCAAATGTGGAGGGCCACCTGTAATATTTCCCATAAGAAATAATGTAAATACAATTAATCCGTTCCAGACACCCAAAAATATTAACAGAAAAATACATTTTTTAAAGAATAACTAGTTTTACATACAGAAAACAATGAGAAAGAAATATAAATGACTAATGAAATGGACAAATGAGCATTTAACATCACATTTATCTTTATTGAAGACTCTTGTTGGGGTATGGACGGCGAAGAGGGTGACAAAGGTGAGGAGCAGAGGTTATTGTTTGGCACTGGACCCATGTCACTAAAAATCTGTCCAGAGAGCTCTGTTTCTGGTGTATCTTTAAGATTTGCCTAAAATGGGACAAGGTATTGTCACTGAACATGTTGCAGATACGTCTTGTATCAGCTTGGTCAGGGTGATATTTTTCCACAAAAGTTTGCACCTCATTCCACTTTGCACAAATGTCCTTAATCAGTAAAGAAGGCACCTTCTCCCCTATCGTGTTTCTCACCTTTACCAAAGGGCTGGCACTAGGAACTTTGTTTGGGCCCATGGTGGCTTATTTCGCAGTTGCACTCAAACAAGCACAAAAACAATGGATTATTATGAACTGTTTCGGGTGAACACACAAAGTAGTGCTCACTCAATCAGTGACAGAGCCAGACTGAGACACGTACGCATGAGTGGCGGCATCCCGGGCGGGTGGACGCGTCTGATACGGACAATTTCTGGGTGAAGGTACGAAATCCGGAGCAAAATTTTGCCAAAAAAAGTTGTCTAAATCCGAAACGTATGATATTCGGTGGGGACGAAATCCAGGGTTCCACTGTATGCAGTAGTCTGCATAACAATAAATTTTATATTTTTTGTGTGAATAAATGGAAAGCAAGTGTATATAAGAGGGGCCTGGAGACGTGACTAATGAATGGAGAAAATATTTTTTTAGTGCCAGGAATGTCTGCCTTGTTTATTCTGGACCCTATTTTGAAACTGGCACCAACCCAATTATAAAAATATCATGGACCATTTAATTTTTTTGAGTAATGATATATAAAGGCAAAAGCAAAGACAGCAGACAATTTGATTTGGAATGTATTTCTTATAAACAGAAATTCAAGAAGTTATATAAAATAATAGATATCTAACATTTTGGTCTGAAATATATTTCATACAACATAATTTCCTGGAAATAAATGAATACATATCTAACATTTTGCTGTGAAATTTCTTTCTAACGATAATTTTAAAATTATGAAGTATACAGCCAACATTTTTCTTTGAAAGATAATAATTTCACTTTTCCTTGCAACCAGTCTTTTGGATTCTCTTCTCACTGACAAGCTTTTCAATGTTAGGAGTGGTACTTGATAATGCACAACGAATATCGTTTTCAGCTGCAAGTCGATTTCTTTGTTTGGACTTAATGTGTAACAAACATGGAAATCCACTCTCACACATGTAAGTTGATGCAAATGGCAAAAGATGGTGGGGGTGGTGGTCCATGGACCACCAGTTGAGAACCACTGCTTTATTGGGTAGTTGAAATAGGTAAATGGGCAGTTTCTTGTACTCGTTTGATAGAATAGAAGGAATACTAGTGAAATAGCTATGAGTTTGGTCAGCTGAAACAGTGGAATTGGCCAAAAATAGTGTAAAGTGGGCGACATCGCTGATGCCTAAATATCGTCAAGACCCCTAACCTTGCAAGAGCATAATTATTTAAGTTTTCCATCAAATTTTGTACTTTTGGTTTCATTACCTTCAGAAAAAGGTTCTCCTTCATTTCATTTTTTTTTTATTCTTCGACCCCAAGAGCAAGTTTGAGAGCACGGGTCTTGACCCGCTAAAAAATGAGTTTTGCCAGAAAAGCACTCAAACCGCTCTAAAACGTCGAAATATGCTATAAAATACGATTTTAGCACATTTTTCTGAGCCCTGGACTTGGTCCGGCATTACCAAACCACTGATATTAATTATCAACATGCCAAGGATCATCTGAAGGATGCGTTTGGCAACACAGAGGATATAAAAACTGAATGGGTTGAATTCATGTTGGAGTGGGTTGTGTAGGTTATGCTGTTCCTTTATGTTAGTAATTTAACATCTTGTCACCTTTCAAAGATTTTTTATGATTGTGTGATGTTAGAGGCAACTGGTCTGTAATGTTCGACTAGTTTTGTACCACCACCTTAATGAAAAGTAACCATTTACACTCTTTAAGGCCTCAGGGATTACACTTCTATTTAAACTCTTCCTCCAAAGAATACCAAGTGCTCATGCTAGTGACATTTTGCACTTTATAAATAAAGTATTCCATGAATGCAGTCAGGATATGTCAGTTATGTGATCTGTGTGGCTTTTAGGGAAAACAATTTTTTTTCTTCATTCTTCACCCTTTTGTTGTTTAATGGCTTACTGAACATTGTTTCATAAAATTCTAAAAGAATTTCACTCACTTCTTTTTCATCATCAGTGTATGAACCTCTTGTGATTCATAGGCTAATTTTGCACATAGTTAACCATTTGAGGGTCCAGCCATAGATCTACGCCTTGTCCACAGGGTCCAAGCCGTAGATCTACGCCATGAGCTCAGCTCACTCAGATAAGCTGTGATCGGTAAATTTGAGCCTAGATATGAGAGAATAGGTCTGTGGTAAGTGTGCACCATATAAAACAAATCCTGCAGCACACAGTGCATGATGAGAAAAAACTACGACTTGTGTTTTTGGATTAAAATGGCGACTTTGCGGTGTATATTCATATGTTTTCTAAGGTTGTATTCACGGTTTCTTGGTCTCATTTGATAGAATGGAAGATATATTACAGAAATAGAGATAATTTTGATTGGTTTTAGTACTGAAAATGGCTTGAAATTGAGCTCAAAGTAGAGGAAATGTTTGATTTTTGCCAATGTTCAAGAGTAAACAAATGACCAAAACACGTCATCTGGTGGGTCTAATGTGCGTTCATGAATTCGCTGATATTATTTATACAATTATTACAATATTGCATGACAGTAAATCTTCTATTTTTTAGTGTGAATAAAAATTCATTATGTGAATAAAAATAAAAATGGAATTCATTTTTAAAGCCTGGAAATGTAACTAATAAACAGAGGAAATGTTGTTTTAGTGGCAGGAATGCCTGCATTGTTTATTCTGGACCCTATTTTGAAATTGGAATATTTTGAACTTTGTGTTAAATTGGCTAAATTGCCAATTTCCAATCACTTTATTTTGTAGTTGAAACAGTTGACTGGGCGATTTCTTGTGCTCAATCGATAGAATAGAAGTAATAATAGCAAAATAGCTAAGAATTTGGTCGACTGTAATAATGTAATTGGCCTAAAATGAGTCAAATTGGGCAAAATAGTCAATGCGTAAATGTTGCTGATGCAGCAAAATTCGCAGGAGCTTAATTTTGTAAATTTTTCATCAAATTTCATACTTTGTTTTATTACCTTCAGAAAAAGATTCTTTACCATTTCATAGGAAAAAAAAAATTATTTTTGGGAAAATTCTTGGACCCTGTGGACAAGTTTCATATCAGGGGTCTGGACCCTGAAAGGGTTAAACCAAAAACATGGTTGCAGTTTTTTCTCATGCACTGCATGCTGCAGGATTTTTTTATGCATAGACCCATTCTCTCATATCTAGGCCCAAATTTACTGTTCACAGTTTATCTGAGCTCTTGGTGTAGTACTACAACACTGACCTTAGCTTCAAAGCTGTAGTACAACAGGACCTGTACAGAAAGAGTTAATACATGATAATATAAACATGTTATCAGGCTTTTACAGTGGACCCCCCGCTATTTGAACGGCTCGGCAATAGAACAAGAAAATCTATATTGCCATGCGAACAAAATATCGTGAGTCGAACAAGTGCGTCCGTGACCTGTCCGCCCAGGCGCTTGGGTGCCTCACCGCACAGGCATGGAGAGCCAGTCCCGCGTTGTTTACACTCGAGAGAATAATACACTGCACGCTCATCCAGACATTTCACACTTAATTATATTTGTTTGGAGTTTGTTCATTAAGTGCAACTGTGAAATAAGCTACCATGGGTCCCAAGAAAGTTCCTAGTGGTTCCCCTGGGATGAAGAAAGTGAGAAACACCGTAGACACGAAGAAGGAAATAATACAAAAATACGAGTGGTGTGCGAATGTGTGAGCTTGCCAGGATATATGGCAAAAACAGGTCAACTATCCCTGCAACAGCTGGAAATGGAAGAGCATAAGAACGGATTTGTGGCTATTGATTCACAGGAGGAGGAAGAGGGAGTGAAGGAGGTGCCTTCTTCAGTGCTTAACCCTTTCGGGGTCGGTGCGTGCTAGTGCATTTTACGAGCAGGGGTCGGTGCCTTACTAGTGTGCGTAAATTCTAGCGGCCTCAAATTAAGCAGGAAACGGCTGGTAGGCCTACATATGAAAGAATGAGTCTGTGTGGTCAGTGTGCGCAATATAAAAAAAATCCTGCAGCACACACTGCATAATGAGAAAAAAAAATCCGACCTTTTTTTTTCTTTTTATAACAGTGACTTTGCAGTCTATTTTCGTATGGTATTTATTGATGTATTCACGTTTTCTTGGTCTCATTTGATAGAATGGAAGATATATTACAGAAATAGAGATGATTTTGATTGGTTTGACAATGACAAGTACCTTGAAATTGAGCTCAAAGTAGCGAAAATGTTCGATTTTAGCTGATGTTCAAGAGTAAACAAATCACACCATGCGTCCAATACACATCAACTGGCGAGTCTAATATTCTTCCACAAGTGTGCTGATATTATTTATACCATTTTTACAATGATGCAGTTGTATACATAACAGTAAATCTTCTATTTTTTGTGAGAATAAAAATTCAAAATGGAAAGCAAAAGTAATGTAAGAGGGGCCTGGAGACGTGACAAATGAACAGAGATGTTATTTTGAAATTGGTATCGTTGGTATCAATAGAAGAAATGGAGTTCTAGCGAAATAGCTATGATTTTAGTGGACTGGAACATTGGAATTGGCCAAAAATAGGGCTCAAAGTGGGCGAAATCGCCGCTGCTTAAACATCTTCGAGACCGATAACTTCATGAGAGCATAATTCCGTAAGTTTTCATTCAAATTTCATACGTTTGGTGTCGTTATGATCGGAAAAAGATTCTCTATCATTTCATAAGAAATTTTTTTTTTTTCCCAAAAATGTTCGACCCTGAGAATGTGTTTCCGAGAAGGCCTGTCGACCCCCAAAGGGTTAAGGACGTGTACAAAGTGGAATGAGTTGCAAAGTTTTGTTTAAAAATACCACCAATAACATACCTGGAGAGAGTTCCAGGGGTCAGCGCCCCTGCGGCCCGGTCTGTGACCAGGCCTCATGTTGGATCAGAGCCTGATCAACCAGCCTGTTATTGCTGGCCGCACACAGTCCAATGTACGAACCACAGCCTGGCTGGTCAGGTACCGACTTTAGGTGCCTGTCCAGTGCCTGCTTGAAGACAGCCAGGAGTTTGTTGGTAATCCCCCTGATGTATGCTGGGAGGCAGTTGAACAGTCTTGGGCCCCTGACACTTATTGTGTTGTCTCTCAACGTGCTAGCATGTTCAGTGACCAAACAATGTCCTACTTCAGGAACATGTTAAAGAGGCACCAGAAACAGAGGACTGTGGACAGTTATTTTGTTAAAGTGTCCAGTGACTCAAGCTGGTCCTAGTGCCAGTAAAAGACCAAAAAGAGAAGAAACCCCAGATAGGGCTTTGATATCTGAAGTCCTTCTGGAGGGGGATTCTCCTTCCAAACACTAACCCCTCCCTTCCTCACTCCTCCCTATCTTCCATATGCCATCAACAATCTTTAATAAAGGTAAGTAAAAATACATACATTTATTTACTAATACTTTTAGTAGTAGTATGTAATTCTTTTGTGTATGTAGAAGCTTAATTTTATTAAAATATATTATTTTTAATATTTTTGGGTTTCTGGAACGGATTAATTGTACAGTGGAACCCCGACTAACGAACGCTCCATATAGCGAACAAATCGTGTAACGAACGCTTTTTTCGCACGGTGAGGCAGACAGGACGCCAATCAAGCGTTGTTTACACTTGAGAGAACATTACCCAGCGCGCTCTTTCAAACATTCACAATACTTTTGTTGTGTTTATTGCTGGTTCAGTGATTGTCACTGAAATAAGTCACCATGGGTCCAAAGAAGCTTCCTAGTGGCACCCCTGTGGTAAAGAGAGTGAGGATCACCATCGAACTGAAGAAAGAGATTGTAGAAAAATGTGAGTAGCAGCATACGTGTGAGTGAGCTTGCCAGGACGTACGACAAAAACAAATCTAGTACGTATCGCCACTATCCTGGCAAAGAGAAATGAGATCAAGGAAGCTAATGTTGCAAAAGGGGTTGATAGGTTAACGAAAAATGGATCGAAAGCAGTAGATGAGGTTGAGAAGTTGTTGATAGTGTGGATAAACAATAAACAGATAGCAGGTGATAGTACAGTCAACCCCCGGTTATCGATATTAATCCGTTCCAGAGGGCTTATCGGTAACCGAAAATATCGTTATCCGATTCTATTTTCCCCATAAGAAATAATGGAAATAAAATTAATCCGTTTCAGACACCCAAAAGTATTAAAATAAAATATTTTTTTTACAACATAAAACATTCAATTACACACAATTTTATGGGAAATAAAGAAATAATAGTACAATAACATGTCACTTACATTTATTGAAGAGTTGTTGATGTGTGGAAGACGGGAGGAGGGGACAGGATGGAGTAGTATCCTAGTGTTTGGAAAGGGAATCCCCTTCCATTAACACTACAGGTGGCAAGTTCTTTTCTGGGGTTACTGGCCTTTTTCTTTTAATGCATGAATGCTACACTCCCTGCATGCCCACCTCCTACATATGCTACACTCCCTACATGAATGCTACACTCCCTACATGAATGCTACACTCCCTGCATGAATGCTCACTCCCTGCATGAATGCTACACTCCCTGCATGAATGCTACACTCCCTGCATGAATGCTTCACTCCCTGCATGAATGCTACACTCCCTGCATGCCTGCTACACTCTCTGCATGCCTGCTACACTCTGCATGCCTGCTACACTCCCTGCATGAATGCTACACTCCCTGCATGCCTGCTACACTCCCTGCAGGCCTGCTACACTCCCTGCATGCCTGCTACACTCCCTGCATGCCTGCTACACTCCCTGCATGCCTGCTTCACTCCCTGCATCCCTGCTGCACTCTTTACCACAGGGCTGGCACTATAGGAGCTTTCTTGGGGCCCATAGTGGCTTATTTAGCAGTTGCAAGCACTAAAAACAGTGGAATAATGACAATATACTGGTATGAATGTGTGGGTGGTGGTCGCTCTCTCTTGTAAACGATAGTACACTGATGCTCCTTGGAGTGCTCGCCCAGCTGGGCCACGCGTATGCGTCCGGGATGAATATTGTAGACCGAGCGGATCATCGTAAACTGAGCCGATATTTTGACGGAAAAATGTATCTCTAACCGATTTTAGCGTTATCAGACGCCATCGCTAACCGGGGGTTGACTGTATTTCCACGGCGATAATTTGTGAAAAGGCAAGGAAGTTGCACGCAGATCTTGTCAAGACAATGCCTGGAACCAGTGATGAGGAGAGTGATTTTAAAGCCAGCAGAGGCTGGTTTGAGAGGCTTAAGAAACGTAGTGGCATACACAATGTTGTGAGATATGGTGAGGCAGCCAGCTCAGACAAACGTGCAGCTGAAAAATTTGTGAGTGAATTTAAGGGGTTCGTAGAGGCTGAAGAATTCCTCCCCCAACAAGTGTTTAATTGTGATGAAACAGGTCTGTTTTGGAAGAAAAGGCCCAACAGGACCTTCATTACTCAGGAGGAAAAGGCACTGCCAGGACACAAGCCTATGAAAGACAGGCTAACTCTTATGATGTGTGCCAATGCCAGTGGTGATTTTAAAGTGAAGCCTTTACTGGTGTATCACACAGAAAATCCAAGAGCCTTCAAGAAACACAATGTTAACAGGAATAATTTGTGTGTGCATTGGAAGGCTAACACTAATGCATGGGTCACTAAGGACTTTTTCATTGAATGGTTGACTGGAGTGTTTGGCCCTAGTGTGAAGAAATACCTCCTGGAAAAGACATTATTGCCACTCAAGTGCCTCCTGGTACTGGACAATGCTCCTGCTCATCCTCACAACTTGCAAGAGTTGTTGTCTGATAACTTCAATTTCATCAGAATGAAGTTCTTGCCTCCTAACACCACTCCTCTCATCCAGCCCATGGACCAGCAGGTCATTGCAAACTTCAAGAAACTGTACACCAAAGCAGTGTTTCAGAAGTGCTTTGATGTAACTTCAGACACTGCATTGACCCTAAGAGTTCTGGAAAGATCACTTCAATATCGTGCATTGCATAGGCCTTATAGGTAAGGCTTGGGAGGGAGTGACTTCCAGGACTTTGAACTCTGCTTGAAGACCACTGTGGCCGGATTGTGTTGAAAAGAGGTATTTTGAAGGATTTGAGGCTGACGACCCTGTGCCTGTTGTGGAAGATATTGTGGCATTGGCCAACAGCCTTGGGTTGGAGGTGAGTGGTGAGGATGTGGAAGAGTTGGTGGAGGAGCACAGGGTAGAGCTAACAACTGAAGAGCTGCAAGAGCTGGAACTGGAACAGCATGAGACCAGAGCTGAGGTTATTGCTTCACAGGAGGAGGAAGAGAGAGTGAAGGAGGTGCCTTCTTCAGTGCTTAAGGAAATTTGTTCCAAGTGGAACGATGTGCAAAGTTTTGTTGAAAAACACCGCCCTGAGCAATCTGAAATGAGCCATCTGTGCAACCACTTCAGTGACAGATCCATGTTGCACTTCAGGAAAATATTAAACAGGCGCCAGAAACAGAGGACTGTGGACAGTTATTTCATGAGGCAGGGATCCAGTGACTCTCAATCTGGTCCTAGTGGCATTAAAAGAAAAAAGGGAAGTAACCCCAGATAAGGACTTGTTACTTGAAGTCATTTTGGAGGGGGATTCCCCTTCCAAACACTAACACCCTCCCCCTGTCGTCCTCCCTATCTTCCAGATGCCTGCAACTCTCTTCAATAAAGGTAAGTAAATGTTATTTATTAATCTGCTTTTTATTATTTAGTATTAGTAGTAGTATTTATAGTTTTAATAATGTTGTTTTGTGTATGTAGAACTATAATTAAAATGTATTTTTTGTGAATATTTTTGGGTGGAACGGATTACAGTGGTCCCTCGGTTTTCGCCGAAAATTCGTTCCAGAATGCTGCTCAAGTGCCATTACTGAACGAATTTAGTTCCTTAAGAAATAATGTCACGTAGGTTAGTCTATTTCAGACCCCCAAAAATACACTTGCAACAGCACTTACGAAAATACACTTACATAAATGTTCGAGTTTGGAGATGCACGAAAACCGAGGGACCAGTGTAATTGTATTTACATTATTTCTTATGGGAAATAAGGTTTCGAATTACGAACTTTTCGTGTTAAGAAATAGCTCCTGGAACAGATTAAGTTCGTTAGTCGAGGGACCACTGTATTTCCATTATTTCTTATGGGAAATATTAAGTCTCATTTCGAACATATCATGTTAAGAACAAGCTCCTGGAACAGATTGAGTTTGAATAGTGAGGGTCCACTGTATATGTATTTGAAAATGAAAAAAGGTATGTTTCACTTAACAGCAATTTTTTGTTTACAGCAGTAGAACAGAACCTAACCTACTGCATAAGCAGGGCTTGCCTGTATTCACACATTTAAGCACTTCGTAAATCTTTGATCTTCATCTGTTCATTCTTATATGCTTTCGTTCTATATTTGACTGTTTAAAGCTTTCTCAACAGTATATATTTAACACATTGTATGCTTCTGTCACTCACTTATCCATCTCTTGAGGCGTGTGTTTGATATTTAATTTTATTGACTTGTAAATCTCATAATATATCTTTTTAATGGTTACAAGAAACATCTCTAGCAGATCTCGAATCACACTTAACCCTTCCGCTAACTGTGCAGTAGTACTATAGCTGTGAGGCCCGCTGTCAGTGCCGTGGTACTATGGCTGTGAGGCTGCTGTCAGTGCTGTGGTATTACGGCTGTGAGGCCGCTGTCAGTGCCGTGGTACTACAGCTGTGAGGCCGCTGTCAGGGCAGTGGTACTACAGCTGTGAGGCCGCTGTCAGTGCTGTGGTACTACGGCCATGAGGCCGCTGTCAGTGCTGTGGTACTACGGCCGTGAGGCCGCTGTCAGTGCCGTGGTACAACGGCTGTGAGGTTGCTGTCAGTGCCGTGGTACTACTCCATGAGCTCAGCTTACTCAGATGAGCTGTGATTGGTAAATTTGGGTCTAGATGTGAGATAATGGGTCTGTGATAAGTGTGCACCATATAAAAAATCCTGCAGCACGCACTGCATAATGGGAAGATAAAACTGCAACCATGATTTTGGTTTAAAATGGCTACTTTGCAGCGTATTTTTGTATGGTTTTTATGGTTGTATTTTCAGTTTTTTGGTCTCATTTAATAGAATGAAAAATATATTACAGAAATAGAGATGATTTTGATTGTTTCAGGATTGAAAATAGCTTGAAATTGAGCTCAAAATAGCGGAAATGTTCGATTTTTGCCAGTATTCAAGATTAAATAAATCACATCACTTGTCCAATACACGTCCAACTGGTGGGCCTAATATGCATTCACGAATGTGCTGATATTATTTATGAAATTATTACAATATTGCATAACAGTAAATCTTCTATTTTTTTGTGTGAATAAAAAATAAAATTGGTGGAAAATGTTATTTTAGTGCCAGGAATGCCTACATTGTTTATTCTATGCCTTCCTTTAAAATTGGAATGGTCTGAAATTTGTGTGAAATTGGCCAAATTAGCAATTTCTGATCACTGTATTGGGTAATTGAAAGTTGATTGGGTGATTTCTTGTACTTGGGTGATAAAATGAAAGACATACAAACGAAATAGCTAAGAATTTGATAGACTGGAACAATGTAATTGGCCTAAAATAGGACTCAAAGTACAGTGGTACCCCGACTTACGATGGTCCCCAAACACACCCTTTTATGTAAGTTGATTTTTTTAAATGCTTTTGTAAGTGTAATTTTGGGGGTCTAAAAGGACTAGTCTATTTTACATCATTTCTTATGGAGATAAATTCGTTTGGTAATGGCACTTGAACAGCATTCTGGAATGAAAAAATATCGTAAGTCAGGGTACCACTGTAGGAAAAATTGCCAATGTGTAAATATCGCTGACACAGCAAAATTTGCGAAATCTTAATTTCATCAGTGTTCCACATAGTTTCATACTTTTTGTTTTATTACCTTCAGAAAAAGATTCTCTACCATTTCATAAAAAAAAAAATTTTTTTTTTAAATTCTTGGACATAGTGGACAAGTTTCAGATCAGGGGTCTGGACCCTGAAAGGGTTAAGTTGAAGAAATACTCTAGTACAGGAATACAAATAAATTAACACATAATGAGCTTGTTACTAAGTGCATCACATTTATGACGAATTTACTTTATTAATGTTATTACAGGAAGTATACCTATCACGGTGCGTCACATTGAGAGTATGATACGTATGGCCGAGGCTCATGCACGCATGCACTTGCGTGAGTATGTCCATGAAGACGATGTTAACATGGCCATCAGAGTTATGCTGGAGTCCTTTATCGACACTCAGAAGTTCTCTGTTATGAGGCCCATGAGGAAGGTGAGTTTACACAAATTATATTCATTATAGCTGTATAGATTAGTCGGACTTGTCCTGGAGATAGGAAGTACAGTGCCTGCACTCTGAAGGAGAGGTAGGGATATTTGCAATTTTTAACTGTAATATCAGCACCCCTCTTGATGTATATATTATAAAAAATTTGCTATTAGGTGATTTCTGTTGGTAACTGTGTGTAATATAGAGGTGTCTTCCCTTGGTGTCCAGTGTTTCAAGATCATGGTAGCTGTACTAAGATAAATTAAGCTATCAACACTTTAAATGTTGATGAAGAAAGGGGGCAGTAATTTCATGCACTGGTCAGAAGAGCAGGATGTGAGTGTGGGGGAGATCCATGAGGCATTACGTAGAATGAAAGGGGGTAAAGCAGCTGGATCTGACAGGATCATGACAGAAATGTTAAAAGCATGGGGGGATATAGTGTTGGAGTGGTTGGTGTTTTTGTTTAATAAATGTATGAAAGTACAGTGCCCACACTCTGAAGAAGGGGTGTTAATGTTGCAGTTTTTTAACTGTAGTGTAAGTGCACCTCTGGCAAGACATTGATGGAGTGAATGATGGTGAAAGTTTTTCTTTATCGGGCCACCCTACCTTGGTGGGAAATGGCAGACGTGTTAATAAAAAATAATAAAAAAATGTATGAAAGAGAGGAGGGTACCTAGGGATTGGCAGTGTGTGTATATACAGTGGTACCCCGACTTACGATGGTCCCCAAACTCACCCTTTTATGTAAGTTTATTTTTTTAAATGCTTTTGTAAGTGTAATTTTGGGGGTCTAAAAGGACTAGTCTATTTTACATAATTCCTTATGGGGATAAATTCGTTTGGTAATGGCACTTGAACAGCATTCTGGAATGAAAAAATATCGTAAGTCGGGGTACCACTGTAGTTCCTTTATATAAAGGGAAGGGGGACAAAAGAGATGGTAAAAATTATAAGGGAATAAGTTTAATGAGTGAGCAAGGGGCTAGTAACCCCTTCTCCTGTATACATTACTAAAGTTAAAAAGAGAAACTTTTCTTTTTCTTTTTGGGCTACCTATCTTCTGTGGGATACGTCCAATTTGTTGAAAGAAGTAGTTTAATGAGTATACCAGGTAAAGTGTATGGTAGGGTTATTATTGAAAGAATTAGAGGTAAGACAGAGCAGGATTGCAGATGAGCAAGGAGGCTTTAAAATGGGTAGGGGATGTGTAGATCAAGTGTTTTCATTGAAGCATATATGTGAACAGTATTTAGATAAGGGTAGGGAAGTTTTCATTGCATTTACAGATTTAGAAAAAGCATATGATAGTGGATAGGGGAGCAATGTAGCATATGTTGCAAGTGTATGGAATAGGTAGTAAGTTACTAAATGCTGTAAAGAGTTTTTATGAGGATAGTGAGGCTCAGGTTAGGGTATGTAGGAGGGAGGGAGATTACTTTCCAGTAAAAGTAGGTCTTAGATAGGGATGTGTAATGTCACCATGGTTGTTTAACTTATTTATAGACGGGGTTGTAAAAGAAGTAAATGCTAGGGTGTTAGGGAGAGGAGTGGGATTAAATTATGTTGAATCAAATACAAAATGACAGTTACTTTCTGCTCATGATAATGTGCTTTTGGGAGATTAAAGAAAAGTTGCAGAGGTTAGTGGATGAGTTTGGGAGGGTGTGTAAAGGTAGAAAGTTGAAAGTGAACAAAGATAAGAGTAAGTTGATGAGGGTATCAAACGATTTAAATAAAGAAAAATTGGATATCACATTGGAGGGAGGGAGTATGGAAGATGTGAATGTTTTCAGATATTTGGGAGTTGACTTGTCAGCGGATGGGTTTATGAAGGATGAGGTTAACCATAGAATTGATAAAGGAAATTAGGTGAGTGGTGCATTGATGTATCTGTGGAGACAAAAAACGTTATCCATGGAGGCAAAGAAGGGAGTGTACCAACACTTATATAGGTGTGAAGCATGGTTTGAAAATGCTGCAGTGAGGAGGAGGCTGGAGGCAGTGAAGATGTCGTGTCTAAGGGCAATGTGTGGTGTAAATATTATGCAGAGAATTCGTAGTGTGGAAATTATGAGGTGTGGAGTTTATAAAAGTAACCCTCTTCAGATGTCTGAAGAGGATTTGTTAAGGTGGTTTGGTCATTTAGAGAATGGAAAAAAGTAGAATGACTTGGAGAGCATATAAATCTGTTGGGGAAGGTTGGAGGGAGGGGGGTAAAGGAGATTTTGTGGGCGAGGGGCTTGGACGTGTGGTTGCGTCAGGTGAAGAAGTCACGCGTGTATGAGCTCCGTCCAATTTGCATTTCTCTGGTTTTCGCAGAGGGGACAGAGTTCGGAAAATAGGCTTGTGCAAAACTTAGTGTATGTACTCATTTAAACCCTACATAAAGGAAATATCAGTGATCACTGAAGAGAAAAAAAAATATATATTCTAATGTCAAGTGTAGAGTGTGAGGCCTCAGAATAACGGCTGTTACTGGAGAGTGCCATACAGGAAATGGTTTGTGACTAGCAGGGAACATAGATCAATGAGGGGAAATAAGAAAGATCAGTTACTAGCATAAATTCCAAGAGCAGAAAAGTTAAGAAACGGAAAAGGACTATTGTTAAAATCGCAGGAAAATATAAGATATAATTATTAGTAAAAGTGTAGATGGGGAGCGGGTTGTGAACTAGGCCTAAAGGTAACAAAAAAGGCACAATACCGTGACTGGAACAATACACACACAACCCGCACATAGAAAAGAGGAGCTTACGACGACATTTCGGTCCGACTTGGACCATTTACAAAGTCACACTAACACAAAGGACAGGTGGAAGGGGTTATATATGGGCAGGCAGACAGGGAAGGGCACAAGAAAGTGGTGGAGGGGTAATAGTGGAAGTAGTAGTGGTAATGGAAGTAGTAGTAGTGGAGTCAGTCATATTCTAGGAAAGGAGCACTGCAATGAAGCTGGCGGCCCGCATAGGGTAAAGACAAGAACACAGAGGAAAAAATGAAAATAAAATAAAGAAGGACAAATACAAGGCGAAAGAAAACCCAGAGGAGAAAGAGGAGAAGGGGGAAGAGATAGAAGGAATCAGGTTAAGTCACGGGTGTTCTGAAGTTTGGAGCATTTAACAATGTAATGGGAGAGGAAAGCATCTGCAGAGACAAAGCCAGGGCTAAGATTCATACAGGGAAAGTTGTGTATAAGGGAGGATTCAACCAGACGGCGACTGTGAAAGTTGGACGTAGGGTAGACAGTTTTAGCAGAAGACCAATCAATAGGATGACTGTGATCTCTGACATGACAGAAAAGAGCATTATTAGTGTCGGCAAGCCTAACACTATTTTTGTGCTCCCTAAGTCTGTCAGAAAGGGATCGGCCAGTTTCTCCAAAGTACTGAAGAGGACAGGAGGAGCAAGAAATAGAGTAGACTCCAGGAGAATCTATAGAGGAAGGGGAGGTATGAACTAGATTAGTGCGAAGAGTGTTAGTCTGGCGAAAGGTAAGTTCTTGTCCTTACCCTATGTGGGCCACCAGCTTCATTGCAGTGCTCCTTTCCTAGAATATGACTGACTCCACTACTACTACTTCCACTACCACTACTACTTCCACTATTACCCCTCCACCACTTTCTTGTGCCCTTCCCTCTCTGCCTGCCTATATATAACCCCTTCCACCTGTCCTTTGTGTTAGTGTGACTTTGTAAATGGTCCAAGTCAGACCGAAACGTCGTAAGCTCCTCTTTTCTATGTGCGGGTTTTGTGTGTGTGTAGGCCTAAAGGTGTTTCAACGTAGTGAGTTGTCTTGTTCTATACTGAAGAATTGTTACTCATCTCATCGTACATGTATATAGCGAGTGACGAGGTATTGATGTTCAGTGATAAAGTGATCTTATATTGTGGATTACATCAATCGGACAAATACCCAATACATAGTGTACAATATATGGAATATTTACATTGGTCGAACACCATCAGCAAATAATTATTGCCAGAGGTTGACAGAGGTGAAATAGACGATCAGATGAATATTGAACTATCGTATAAGTGATATAACGAGGGATAAGGATATGAATAGGCAGCGATATAGTGAACTGAAATTGTGAATAAGAGTGATCTTAATTAATCCCATGGTGTAATTATATGGGAAAAACTTGCGCAAGCACCACCTGCACCCCATACCCACTTAACACGGATCCCCAATACCCATCCCACAACCCCACCTCCCAGCCCCCCTCCTTGCACCCCCACCATCCTCGCACCCCCACCATCCTCGCACCCCACCCTCCTTGCACCCCCACCCTCCTTGCACCCCCACCCTCCTTGCACCCCTACCCTCCTTGCACCCCCACCCTCCTTGCACCCCTACCCTCCTTGCACCCCCACCCTGACTCCACTGATACCCACCTCCCAGCCCACCTCCTCGCACCCCTACCCTCCTCGCACCCCCACCCTGACTCCACAGATCCCCCATCTCCCAGCCCACCACCTCGCACCCCTACCCTCCTTGCACCTCCACCCTGACTCCACAGATCCCCATCTCCCAGCCCACCTCCTCGCACCCCTACCCTCTTTACAAGGATCTGCACCTCCCAGCCCCCACCTCCCAACCCACTTTCCTGTAACCACAAACTTCTGCTGAACACTCTAGCACTACATTCTTAAACCTACCCCATACATCTTAGACCCCATTGCCTACACTCTCACTAGCCCATCTATCCTCCAATAGTTGTTTATATCTTACCCTAACTGCCTCCTCTTTTAGTTTATAAACCTTCACCTCTCTTACTTACTGCTTCTATTTTCCTTGTATCCCATCGACCTTTTACTCCCACTTTAGCTACAACTAAAAAGTGATCTGATATATCTGTGGCCCTTCTATAAACATGTACATCCTGAAGTCTACTCAACAGTCTTTTATCTACCAATACGTAGTCCAACAAACTACTGTCATTACGCTCTACATCATATCTTGTATACTTATTTATCCTCTTTTTCTTAAAATAACACATCAACAACTCTTCAATAAAGGTAAGTGTCAAGTTATTACTGTTTTATGTACTTTATATCTCATTCTTTTTTGTGTAATTTAATGTGGAAACAATATTTATTTTAATACTTTTGGGTATCTGAAATGGATTAATTGAATTTCCATTATTTCTTATGGGGAAAATAGCTTCGGATTAAGTTATAGTCGGTTTAATTTAAGCCATCTGGAACGGATTAATCACATAATCCGGGGGTCCACTGGGCCTGGTCCCAAATCTGCACAGTGCCATAACATACTGGAGTGAGAGAGATGGGAAGAAGTGTAAAATAAACCCAGTGAGGAGCATGGGTGCGGTAGGGACAATAAGGGAACACTGTATCAACATCCGGGGTCCCAGACTATTCAACATCTTACCAGAAGATATCAGAAATACAGCTGGAACAAATGTAGAAGCCTTCAAGAGGAAACTGGACAAGTATCTTAACCAGGTGCCAAATCAACCAGGCTGTGATGGTTATGTGGGGCAGTGGGCCTCCAGCAGCAACAGCCTGGTAAACCAGGCAAGCACCAGACGAGCCTGGCCCATGGCCGGGCTCTGAGAGTAGCTAAACTCTCGAAACTCTTCAAAGGTATATCAAAGGTAAGCATGTGTGAGCGTGTTAGGAGTGAATCGAGACGAAGGGTTTTTGGGACCTGACGAGTTGTTGGAGTGTGAGCAGGGTAATATTTTGTGATGGGATTCAGGGAAACTGGTTAGCTGGACTTGAGTCCTGGAAATGGGAAGTACTTACAATGCCTGCACTCTAAAGGAGGGGTTTGGGATATTGGCAGTGTCTAGGGACATCTAAACTGTCATATCTGAGTGCCTCTGCAAAGACAGTGATTATGTATGAGTGATGGTGAAAGTGTTTTCTTTACTTTTGGGTTTTTCTTTCTTTTAGGTCTCCTTGCCTTTAATATCTACTTATTGGGCAAGATCTGATGTGTGTAAATAAAAGTGTAGGCAGGTTGTGACAATGTCAGAGATCAGTTCTGCTGGTAACACAGTGCTGGTGTTCATTCATCACAACTTATAAGTGCCATAGGAAATATTACAGTAAGAATTATTAAAAACAACAGAAGAAAGTGTATACTGAAAGTTAGTAGAAGTTTATGAGATGGACCTGTTATCTTACATGTTATATGACAAAAAATACTAGCAGCCCTGTCAGAGTGCAAAAACATTGAACAGACTTTACATACTGAATGTAAGTAGACATTTGTTAGATTACCTGTCATCTTACATGTTCATGAGACAGAAAGAATGACCTGTCATCCTGCCAGTGTATGAAACATTTAGCAAGCTTCCCTTGAAGTTTCTGGTTCAGAGATGAATATTTACTTCATGTAAGTAGAATTATACATGTCACCTTGCATGTTCATGAGACAAAAGATCAGATGCTTCTTTTAGACCTTTTTTTTTAAACACACTGGTTGTCTCCCACCGAGGTTGGGTGACCCGAAAAATAAACTTACACCATCATTCACACTATCACTGTCTTTCCAGAGATGCACAGATACAACAGTTAAGATGTCACTCCAAACAACAAATATTTGTAACCCCTCCTTCAGAGTTCAGGCACTGCACTTCCCACCTCCAGGACTCAAGTCCAGCTAACCAGTTTCCCTGAATCATTTCACAAATCTTGCTCACTCTCCAACAGCGCCTCAGTTATTCCAGCATAATAAATGTTTGTTGTATTATTATACCACCCATCTGGTGACACAAACAGGTAAACCAATGTTTATATTTTGACTTAGAAGATCCTCTTGGGTTGTACCTTGAACTAAGTCAAAATACAGGGGAACCTCAGTTTTCGTATGCCCCAGTTTTCATAGGATTCAGTTTTTGACGACTTATTCCGTCGAAATTTTGTCCCAGTTTTCGTACATCACCTCGGTTTTCGCAGAGTTGAAAATGGGCCATACCAAACGCGTCCGCCTGTCCACCCACATCACTCGGCCACTCAAGCGCCCACACAAAGCATCCCACGCGTTCATGACTCGGCGTGCCTTTGTTTCTGGTTGAGTGAGTCCATGGGGTTGGATGTGAATGGCCAGGATGTGAAAGAGTTGGTGGATGACCACAGGGAAGAGCTAACTACTGAAGAGCTGCAAGACCTTCAACTGGAACAGCAACAGACTGCAGCTGAGGAAATTGCTTCAGAGGAGGAGGAAGAGAGAGCGGGGAGAATGTGCCTTCTTCAGTGATTAAGGACGTGTGCAAAGTGGAGTGAGTTGCAAAGTTTTGTTGAGAAATATCACCCTAACAAAGCTGTTGCAAGCCGTGTCTGCAACATGTTCAATGACAATGCCTTGTCCCATTTTAGGCAAATCTTAGAGATGCCAGAAACAAACCTCTCTGGACAGATTTTTTGTGTGACAGGGGTGCAGTGACTCTCAAGCTGGTCCTAGTGTCAGTAAAAGACAAAGAAGGGAAGTAACCCCGGATAGGGCCTTGATACCTGAAGTCCTTATGGAAGGGGATTCCCCTTCCAAACAATAACCTCTCCTCCTCCCTCTCCCCTCCTCGCCGTCTTCCATATGCCAACATAAGTCTTCAATAAAGGTAAAAGTGATGTTAAATGTTCATTTATCCATTTCATTAGTCATTTATATTTATTTCTCATTGTTTTCTGTAAGTAAAACTATAATCATTTTCTATAAAATATATTTTTTGTTAATATTTTTGGGTGTCTGGAACGAATTAATTGGATTTACATTATTTCTTGTGGGAAATATTGCTTCAGTTATCATAAGATTCGGTTTTTGTCATACTTTTTAGAACGGATTAATCACGAAAACCGAGGTTCCACTGTATAAACATACTAATGGTTTACCTGTTTGTGTCACCAGGTGGGTGGTATTACAACACAAACATTTATTATGCTGGAATAACTGAGGAGTTGTTGGAGAGTGAGCAAGATAACAGTTTGTGAAATGATTCAGGGAAACTGGTTAGCTGGACTTGAATCCTGGAGGTGGGAAGTGCAGTGCCTGCACTCTGAAGGAGGGGTTACAAATATTTGTTGTTTGGAGTGACATCTTACTGTTGTATCTGTGCATCTCTGGTAAGACAGTGATAGTGTGCTCACACTCCAACAGCTCGTCAGGTCCCAAAAACCATTCATCTCCATTCACTCCTATCTAACATGCTCATGCACGCTTGCTGGAAGTCCAAGCCCTTTACTTACAAAACCTTCTTTACCCCCTCCCTCCAACCTTTTCGGGGACGACCCCTCCCGCCTTCCTTCCCCAACAGATTTATACGCTCTCCAAGTCATTCTACTTTGTTCCATTCTCTCTAAATGACCAAACCACTTCAACAGCCCCTCGTCAGCCCTCTGACTAATGCTTTTAGTAACTCCACACCTTGTCCTAATTTCAACACTACGAATTCTCTGCATAATATTTACACCATGCTTTGCCCTTAGACATGACATCTCCACTGCCTTCAGCTGCCTCCTCACTGCAGCATTTACATCCCATGCTTCACACCCATATAAGAGTGTTGGTACCAATATACTCTCGTACATCCCCTTCTTTCCCTCCATGGATAACGTTCTTTGTTTCCACAGATACCTCGATGCACCACTCACCTTTTTTCCTTCATCAATTCTGTGGTTAACCTCATCCTTCATAAACCCATCCGCTGACAAGTCAACTCCCAAATATCAAGTAAACATTCACTTCTTCCATACTCCCTCTCTCCAATGTGATATCCAATTTTTCTTTATCTAAATAGTTTGATACCATCATCACCTTACTCTTATCTATGTTCACTTTCAACTTTCTACCTTTACACACCCTCCTGTAATATGTGGTATTATATCTGGAACTGGTGTTTGTTGGGAGGTCACCCTGTAATATGTGGTATTATACTTGGAAGTGCTGTTGGTAGGAAGGGAAGACAACATGTAATATGTGGTATTATTCCTGGAAGTGCTGTTTGAAATGAATGGTTGTCCAGAACAATTAGCATTAAGTGTTAACTGGACAAATAGACATAATAACATAGGATGGATAATGAGAAGCTTCAAAATAATTACTATTTTCCTAGAAGATGTGATAGTGACATTACTGTGATCTTTGAAGATGAGATTCTTTGACATTATCACTCCCAGGTCCTTCACATTAGTTTTCTTCTCTGTTGTATGGTTAGAATTTGTTTTATACTTCATTGAAGTACTGTAGTACTCTTCTGAAGTAGTGCTCCTCTGTAGTAGTACTGTAGTCTCTGAAGTAGTCCCCTGAAGAAGTCCTCTGAAGTAAGTACCTACAGTATTTGAATTAGTGGGAGAGTTAAACTGCTGACGTTCTTCTCTATTCTTAATTTTTGACTGATTGACAAGACTGACACTTGTCAAATGTACAGTGGACCCTCGGTTTTCGTTCACCTCCAAACTCGAACAATTATGTAAATGTATTTTTGTAAGAGCTTTTGTAAGTGTATTTTTGGGGTTCTGAAACGACTAATCTAATTTACATTTGTCCTTATGGGAACAAATTCGTTTGGTAATGGCACTCAAACAGCATTCTGGAAAGAATTTTCAATGAAAACCGAGGGTCCACTGTATTCTTCTCTGCCCTACAGTACTCCAGTAGTACTGTAGTGTATGCCAGGAGAAGTAATTGTATTATGTACTAACAGGCTGTCACTTGTATCACTACAGAACTTCTCACGTTACCTGTCTTACAAGAGAGACAACAACGAACTATTGTTCTTCTTGCTGCGACAACTGGTACACGAACAAACTACCTACATGCGTTCTCGCTACGGCCCCGATCACGACCTTGTTCAAGTCTCTGAGAAAGATCTTCTGGACCGGGTATGGAAATGCTAATGGTTTAAATTGAATTAGAAATTAGTGCAGGTGGTCCTCAACTTACGATGGGGTTTTGAATATGCATATATGATATAAATAAATAACTACTGTCACTATAAATAAATAAACAAATAATTACCGTAACTAAATACCAGTATTGAAAAGTAAATAAATAAATACAAATTATGGACTTCCCACATTCATGTTGGGTAATTATCTTTAGTTTCATCTCCAAAGTACAGTAGTCCCACTTGTACGGCAGGTTAGGTTCCAGGCTACCGCCGGAAAGCAGAATGGCATTTTTTTTCCACTAATAAATGCATATAAATGCCAGATAACAAGTTTACACTTAACCCTTTCAGGGTCGAGACCTCGATTCTTAACTCTCTCTCAGGGTCGAAACATTTTCGGAAAAAAAATAAATTATTTTTTCTTATGAAATGATAGAGCATCTTTTTCCGATCATAACGCCATCAAAAGTATGAAATTTGGTGAAAAACTAACGGAATTATGCTCTCGCAAAGTTAGCGGTATCGAAGATATTTTCGCATCGGCGATTTCGCCCACTTTGAGCCCCATTTTCGGCCAATTCCATAGTCTCAGTCTACGAAAATCATAGCTATTATTGTAGAATTCCATTTGTTCTATCGATTGAGTACAAGAAACCATCAATTTACCGATTTCAATTAACCAATAAAGCGGTCAGAAATTGACAATATTGCCAATTTCACACAAATTTCAAAAGATGCCAATTTCACAATAGGGTCCAGAATAAACAAGACAGACATTCCTGGCACTAAAATAACATTTTATCTGTTCATTAGGCACGTCTCCCGGCTCCTATTGCTTTACTTTTGCTTTCCATTTGAATTTTTATTCTCACAAAAAATTGAAGATTTTCTGTTATGTATACTACTGCATCATTGTAAAAACGGTATAAATAATATAATCGCACTTGTGCAAGAATATTAGACTACCCAGTTGATGTGTATTGGACGCATGGCGTGATTTGTTTACTCTTGAACAAAGGCAAAAATCGAACATTTTTGCTACTTTGCGCTCAGTTTCAAGGTACTTGTCATCATGAAACCAGTCAAAATTATCTCTATTTCTGTAACATATCATCTATTCTATCAAATGAGACTAAGAAAACGAGAATACAAGCATAAATACCATACGAAAATAGACTGCAAAGTCGCTGTTTTAAACCAAAAACACGGTCAGAGTTTTTTTTTCCTCATTATGCAAGGTGTGGTGCAGGATTTTTTTTATACTGCGCACACTGACCGCACAGACCCATTCTCTCACATCTAGGCCTACCAGCCTGTTTCTGCTTGATTTGAGGGCGCTAGAATTTAGGCGTACTAGTACGTCAAACGCCCTGGTGCGTAAGCCGTACTAGTACGTCAAAAACCCTGAAAGGGTTAATATATGTTAAAGTTAGCAGTAGAACTAGGCATTAAAAAACAAAAAGTAAAATACACACACAGTACACTCATTACTTACCTCAAAATATTTGTTGTCTTAATGTAGGGTGAGAGGTGAGTAGTATTTATTGTAAGAAGTCAGGTGTGGTAGGTATGGTAGCCCTGGCTAACCCACCCACACATAATATACTATGACATTTAAACCGCCCCAGAGTGATAAAATCCATATACACAGTACACTCATTACTTACCTTAAAATATTTGTAGTCTTAATGTAGGGTGAGAGGTGAGTAAACGATATAAAAACGAATAAATGAGAGAGAATGAGTAAATGAGAGAGGACAGAGCTGCAAAGTATGTAAACAAACTGATGAACTTGTCTGGTTTTGGTTGATACACATTTATTCCCATGTCTGTGAATCTTATACAATAATACAAACACCTTACATTGTGTACAAGTTGTCTCCATGTTGGTAAAGTAGAATAAATAAACAACACTCCCATTCTTGTGCAACACACCATTTTTAGAGTGAATGATGATGATATTATTATAATCAGAAAGAAGCATTAAACCCACAACGGTCATGAATGACTATAGGTAAAGTGAAGGCATACGAAAGGAATATTTTTCTACAGCAGCCCCCTTGCAGTAACTTGTTGGACTAGAGAAAACTTAATTCTTCCAACACTCCTACAAGCCGCTTGGTAAACACATCTCATATTTGTCAGTTTTTATACTTTGAGTGTATGTATAATGTTTGTGTTATGTAATGTGTTTCTTATATAATTTTGAAAAACATCATAGATGGAGTAATGGAAATGTGTATATTAACGTAATATACGACATTTAATGCACCCCAGAGATTATAATTAATATGGTGTCTTCAAGAGTAGAGAGACTCGTAGTGATTTTAATGTGTACCTGCATGCCAGCACAGTGTGTAAGTATATTTAGGTACAGGTACACATAAGTATAATTATCAGAGTACATATAAAATATGCATTAACTTTGAAACACTTGAAATTTTGGAAAGTTTCCAGACATAATGGAGAGATGTGCTCACAGAGAATGTAAACAAACCGGGTGGCGCTTGGTGACCGTATTATAAAGTCAGGTGGGGGGGAGCCGTATAGCGAGTTTTGGTCATAACTTGAAATGTCCATATTAGTGGAACACCATAAAGCAGGGCCCTACTGTACACACACATTACTTTTAATATTTTCGTCATTAGTTTATAGTGAGTGGTGAATATATTTATTGTAAGAAGTCTGAATAAATGAAGAATGAGTTATTGATAACTGCTAATGTATTAGCAAAACGCTGTAAAGCAAAGTGCTGTGAGGCCGTGCCCACCTGTACTGATGTTAATTTCAGGTGAATTTGAAATTAAGTTGTTAACTTGATTTATAAATTAACATTCCTGTTAGGCAAAACTCAGAAATTAACATTGATTCTAGCTTAATGAGTGTTGTTTGTTGTTAACAGGCACGACAGATCAACATTATGAACCTGCAGCCGTTCTTTGAGAGTGACATCTTCAAGGCTAACAGCTTTACACATGATGCCAAGAGAAAGCTGATCATTCAGGCAGTTTAAGCTGTCTTGTCAGCTGTAACTTCTAGCTGCTGGTGTAAAGGTTACAATAGAAGCAAGAGTTTGACTGTCAGACAACCTACCATGAGTGAAGACCAAGGATCAAACTCTTAATTTACCTCCTTAACAACAACAAAATTTGTTGATTGTATATTAGATATGTACAGTTTTTTAAGGTATTCTAGTTTTTAAGTTCAACTTTGTGTTGTATGTATATTTGCAGTGATGAATTATGACTGAAGTGTGGAAGTGTTAGTGCTAGAAGTGAAGTGCCTCTTGTTTAGTTGAATTAATGGGACCAATTACTTATTAAATTGTATTAATTGATGGATCTGTGTGATTACCCAGTTACTTAACCCTTTCACTGTTGAGACCCTTGTTCACAAACTTGCTCTCAGTGTCAAAGAATTTAAAAAAATATATATATATTTTTTCTTATGAAATGATAGAGAAACTTTTCTTGATGGTAATGACACCAAAAGTACAAAATTTGATGGAAAACTTACAGAATTACGCTCTCGCGAAGTTAGCGGTCTCTGCAATATTTACACATCGGTGATTTTGCCCACTTTGAGCCCTATTTTGGGCCAATTCCTTTGTTCCAGTCGACCATACTCATAGCTATTTAACTATAACTCCATTTGTTCTATTGATTGAGTACAAGAAACCATCCATTTACTGATTTCAACTACCCAATAAAGTGATCAGAAATTGGTAATTTGGCCAATTTCATACACAATTCAAGTAAGGCCAATTTCAATTTTTTTTTTTTCAACAAGTCTGCAGTCTCCCACCGAGGCAGGGTGACCCAAAAATAAAGAAAATCCCTAAAAAGAAAATACTTTCATCATTTAACACTTTCACCTCACTCATACATAATCACTGTCTTTGCAGAGTTGCTCAGATACGACAGCTGAGAATAAGTTCCCCCCAACTGTCACTATCCCAGACCCCTCCTTTAAAGTACAGGCATTGTACTTCCCATTTCCAGGACTCAAGTCCAACTAAATCAATTAACTGGTTTCCCTGAATCCCTTCACAAAATATTACCCTGCTCACACTCCAACAGCTCGTCAGGTCCCAAAAACCGTTCGTCTCCATTCACTCCTATCTAATTCGCTCACACAGGCTTGCTGGAAGTCCAAGCCCCTCACCCACAAAACCTCCTTTACCCCCTCCCTCCAACCTTTTCAAGGACAACCCCTATCCCGCCTTCCTTCCCCTATAGATTTATACGCTCTCCAAGTCATTCTACTTTGATCCATTGTCTCTAAATGACCAAACCACCTCAACAACCCCTCTTCAGCCCTCTGACAAATACTTTTAGTAATTCCACACCACCTCTTAACTTCCACACTCCGAATTTTCTGCATAATATTTACACCACACATTGCCCTTAGACAGGACATCTCCACTGCCTCCAGCTGCCTCCTCGCTGCAGCATTTGCAACCCATGCTTCACACCCATATAAGAGTGTTGGTACCACTATATTTTCGTACATTCCCTTCTTTGCCT
This sequence comes from Cherax destructor, assembly GCA_009830355.1. NCBI lineage: Eukaryota > Metazoa > Arthropoda > Malacostraca > Decapoda > Parastacidae > Cherax > Cherax destructor. The sequence continues at coordinate 46,699 of WNWK01014077.1, forward strand.
CCATGGATAATGTTTTTTGTCTCCACAGATACCTCAGTGCACCACTCGCCTTTTTTTCTTCATCAATTCTATTGTTAACCTCATCAATTCTATGGTTAACCTCCCCATGCACTCACTCAACATTTCCCAAAATCTCTCTCTCCTCTACACTTATCTCTTCTCCAGGTGCATAAACACTTACAATAACCCACTTTTCACATCCAACCCTTATTTTACACCACATAATTCTTGAATTGATACATTTATATTCCTTCTTTTCCTGCCATAACTTATCCTTCAACATTATTGCAACTCCTTCTTTAGCTCTAACTCTGTTTGAAACCCCTGATCTAATCCTATTTATTTCTCCTACTGAAACTCTCCTATCCTTTTCAGTTTTGTTTTACTTAAGGCCAGGACATTCAGCTTCTCATTCATATCATCCACAATCATCTCTTATCATTCGCACAAGAACCACACACATTCAAACATCCCACTTTGACGGTTTTCTTCTTTTTCTTTTTAGTAAGTTATACAGGAAAAGGGGTTACTAGCCCATTATTCCCGGCATTTTAGTTGACTTTTACAACACGCATGGCTTACGGAGGAAAGATTCTTATTCCACTTCCCCATGGATATGAAAGGAAAAGCAATAAGAACAAGAACTATTAAGATAAAATCAAAGAAAATTTAATGAGTGTGTATACATTAACGTGTACATGCCATACCACGGGTGGGGTTCGAACCAGCGGTCAGAGAGTCTCAAAACTTCAGACCATCGCGTAAGCCACTGGGCCAGCTAGCTTCAATAAGATTCATCCAACTAGGTATATTTCTACACCATAGGAAGGTTAGCATAGGCACCACTGTGTCCACAAATGCAAGTTTTTACAGACGAATTTCTCGCTAGCATGACCGTGACGAACTCCAGCTCAAGTCCCTCTCAAAGCCGTCAACATGACTGACGGCTTTGAGGGGGACTTGAGCTCAAGTTTGTCACGGTCATGCTAGCGGGAGATTCATCTGTAAAAACTTGCATTTGGGGACACAGTGGTGCCTATGCTAACCTTCCTATGGTGTAGAAATATACCTAGTTGGATGACTCTTATTGAAGCTAGCTGGCCCAGTGGCTAATGCGACAGTCTGGAGTTTTGAGACTCTGACCGTGGGTTCGAACCCCACCCATGGTATGGTTTGTTTGCAATCGTGTCATTACGATTTCGTGAGACGTGTACATGTATGTGCAGTGTTACCTAAGTGTAAGTAGAAGTAGCAAGACGTACCTGAAATCTTGCATGTTTGAGACAGAAAAAAACCCACCAGCAATCCTACCATCATGTAAAACAAATACAGGCTTCCGTTTTACACTCACTTGGTAGGACGGTAGTACCTCCTTGAATGGTTGCTGTCTATCATATAGAATATATAAGCATAATTTATGCACACTTAGTTGTTGGTATGCCTCCCAGCATGCATATGGGGGATTACCAATAGACCACTGGCTGTCTTCAAGAAGGCACTGGACAGGCACCTAGTCAGTACCTGACCAACCGGGCTGTGGTTTATATGTCAGTCTGCGTGCAGCCAGCAGTAACAGCCTGGTTGATCAGACCCTCATGTAGTCCATAGGCTTTAAACCCAATTAACCAGTTGACTAGTTAAATGGGTTTAAAGCCTATGGACAACATGAGGTTCTTTAAGACTACATGTAACATGTTCACCATCAGTTAAGAAGGTTTTAATACCAGAGACAGAGTTTAAAACCAATTAAAAGCATATACAGTGGACCCTCGGTTAACGAATACCCCGGAAATCGTGCAATTATGTAAGTATAATTTTGTAAGTTCTTGTGGAAGTGTAGTTTTGGGGGTCTGAAATAGACTAACCTACATGACATTATTTCTTAAGGACGTAAATTCGTTCGGTAATGGCACTTGAGCAGGCTTCTGCAATGAATTTTTTTCGTTAACCGAGGGTCCACTGTACACTGATACATCATAGTGTGTATATCCCAGCACATGTTAATATTTGCTATTTTATTATGCAACGACAATAGAACTTCTGTTCTTTCTTTCTTCACATCGTTGTGTTCAGAGTTTTGTTTTAAAATGATGAAGGAAATCCTTTATTTTTTAAGAGAACTGTCTCCACTTCTAGAGAATTATGAACTACCCAGAACAACTATCATAGTAACAATTGGTTGCTCTAGTGACTTGGACATTAAATTCTTCATGCATATTTTTAAAGCTTAAATTTTGTTGTACAAGAATGGTATACAATACTGACAAGATGAAAATAAGACACATGTGCAACATCTGGGTATCTTTATGGTAGACGTTTCGCCATCCAGTGGCTTTATCAATACAAAATTCTAGGACATAATTTGAAGAGAGTAGAACTATATACAAAAGATGAGGTAATCAGTCCCTCGCCCGAGGGACAAGTAGGTAACAAGACACAGCAAAATATAAACTAGTAAGATGTAGCAAGTTGAAGACCAGAATGTGGTGCCTCCTGATACATTATATTCACATACATTAAAGAAGCTGTATGATGAAAGGTTCAGTGTTGGAGCTTTGAATCACGTATTATTTACATATTTCATTTTTCATCAAGTAGGATTCTTTTTCATGTTTAATTGTTTTATATTATTGTCTGAAGTCTTATAATAAGTGTTTATCTTCTCATTTTATTTTGTTTTCCATCATTTACATCAGGAGGAGCTAGCCTTGTTAAATACTAACTCAGGACCTGCAAGGGTTGAGTAAGCCTTGTTAAATACTAACTCAGGACCTGCCAGGGCTACGTAGGCCTTGTTAAATACTAACTCAGGACCTGCCAGGGCTGCGTAAGCCTTGTTAAATACTAACTCAGGACCTGCCAGGGCTGAGTAAGCCTTGTTATATACTAACTCATGACCTGCAAGGGCTGAGTAAGCCTTGTTAAATACTAACTCAGAACCTGCCAGGGCTGAGTAAGCCTTGTTAAATACTAACTCAGGACCTGCCAGGGCTGAGTAAGCTTTGTTAAATACTAAGGACCTGCCAGGGCTGAGTAAGCCTTGTTAAATACTTACTCAGGACCTGCCAGGGCTGAGTAAGCCTTGTTAAATACTAACTTAGGACCTGCCAGGGCTGAGTAAGCCTTGTTAAATACTAACTCAGGACCTGCCAGGGCTGAGTAAGCCTTGTTAAATACTAACTCAGGACCTACCAGGGCTGAGTAAGCCTTGTTAAATACTAACTCAGGACCTACCAGGGCTGAGTAAGCCTTGTTAAATACTAACTCAGGACCTTCAGGGCTGAGTAAGCCTTGTTAAATACTAATCGGACCTCCAGGGCTGAGTAAGCTTGTTAAATACTAACTCAGGACCTGCCAGGGCTGAGTAAACCTTGTTAAATACTAACTCAGGACCTGCCAGGGCTGAGTAAGCCTTGTTAAATACTACTGACCTGCCAGGGCTGAGTAAAGCCTTGTTAAATACTTCCAGGACCTGCCAGGGCTGAGTAAGCCTTGTTAAATACTAACTCAGGACCTGCCAGGGCTGAGTAAGCCTTGTTAAATACTAACTCAGGACCTGCCAGGGCTGAGTAAGCCTTGTTAAATACTAACTCAGGACCTGCCAGGGCTGAGTAAGCCTTGTTAAATACTAACTCAGGACCTGCCAGGGCTGAGTAAGCCTTGTTAAATACTAACTCAGGACCTGCCATGGCTGAGTAAGCCATGTTAAATACTCAGGACCTGCCAGGGCTGAGTAAGCCTTGTTAAATACTTACTCAGGAGCTGCTCTCTTAATGGTAAATATGACACATATTCTGACTATATATAGGCTTTAGCGCAAAACTAAATCAAATTTATTTTACACAATACATTTTCAACCGCTGAAAGCCTATTGTAAATTATCCACAGAACTTTTATTAGAAATCCATTTAAAATTAGAACATATATGATTTTACTGTCAGAGTTCTTCAGTGTCCAGGAGGCGACCCTGTGCACCTTCACTTGTGCACCTTCACTTGTAGTTTGTCTTGCATATTCACCTACAGTTCACCTTTCACTTTCACCTGCCGTTCACTCTTACCCCTTCACATGTTTTCACCATATACTTTCACCTGTAATTCACCTTGCATGTTCACCTGTAATTCACCTTGCATGTTCACCTGTAATTCACCTTGCATGTTCACCTGTAATTCACCTTGCATGTTCACCTGTAATTCACCTTGCATGTTCACCTATAATTCACCTTGCATGTTCACCTGTAATTCACCTTGCATGTTCACCTGTAATTCACCTTGCATGTTCACCTGTAATTCACCTTGCATGTTCACCTGTAATTCACCTTGCATGTTCACCTGTAATTCACCTTGCATGTTCACCTGTAATTCACCTTGCATGTTCACCTGTAATTCACCTTGCATGTTCACCTGTAATTCACCTTGCATGTTCACTTGTAATTCACCTTGCATGTTCACCTGTAATTCATCTTAAATATTCACCTGTAAATCATCATGAAAGTCACACATGTAAATATAAATTAGTAAACAAAACTGAGATGGTGTTTACATGACTAATAGTTAAACAACAAATTAGTAAACAAAACTGAGACGGTGTTTACATACATGACTATTACTTAAACAACAAATCTCACAAAAACTAAATTAATGTTCACCATAGTGAATGACCATATATAAGAACAATATTAATGTTCACAATGATGAACGAGCATTAGACAAGAACAATAATCTTGTTTACTGTTTTCAGTGAACAATCCAAGAACAACGCCAGTGTTCCATTTCATATTAATGGTCAGTGTTGCGACATGAGCACTGACCTGAACATCACTGGTGTTCTTATTTATATTATTGATGAGTGAAAAAAAAGAAACGAGAGCAGACAAGATGGTTAAGTTGCCATCCAGCTTGTGGGAAAGCAGACACACATGCAGTATAATGCAATCTTTTATTGACTACGTTTGGCCCACACAGTGGGCTTTATCAAGTCACAATGATCTTCCTGAGCAGAGAATACTTAAGTATATACAGTGGACCCTCGAGTAATGAGCACCCCGGAAATCATACAATTATGTAAGTATAATATTGTAGGTGCTTTTGTAAGTGTATTTTTGGGGGTCTGAAATGGACTAACCTACTTGACATTATTTCTTAAGGGAGTAAATTCGTTCGGTAATGGCACTTGAGCAGGCTTCTGGAATGAATTTTGCTCGTTACTCGGGGGTCCACTGTATAGGAAGCAGAGTGACATGTTTATGTTCGTGTCAGAATGAGAGAATTGTGTGCGTTCTTGAATTGTATTAATGTGAGGTATATGAAGGATTGTGTGTACTCATCTATGAATGTGGTTTTACAGTGTATTGAAGACCTCCACTGTTAGAGATGTAAGAATGTGGGAAGACTGAGACATTTCTGGATTAGACAATAAGGAAAACTTCATGAATTATCTTAAGAAAAGTAAAGAGTAGCCATTAATAATATACACGTCTGACTCGCTTATCACATCACCTCTCTCACCTCTGTACTGACAGGGAAAACATTCACCACAACACACATGAAATAAAAACTTTCTGGGGCGAATATAATATGTACCATCACGGGAGATGCCATCTCTTGGCAAAAAAAAAAAAAAAATTTTTGTTGGTTGCTCCTGTCTCTATTAATGTCTGATATTGTTTATATTGTCAAGTACTGTGACATATGAATAATGGTATATTTTACACCATGAATCTTATGGAACACTAAATTATGTTTATTTTAATCTAAGTTTTTAGGTTGTTACGTATACCTGATGATAATATCTGGCTGACGGACCATTAGGCAGTTTTTAGTAATTTAATATTTGATTAAAAGTTGAATTTACTTATTTTGACATAAACCTATAGAGATTCTGGTGTGAGGAAGCAGAGGAGTGGCATGACCTCCAGGATGTTGTGAGTGACATGACCTCCAGGATGTTGTGAGTGACATGACCTCCACCATGTTGAGTGACATGACCTCCACCATGTTGAGTGACATGATCTCCACAATGTTGATTGACATGACCTCCAGGATGTTGTACCCTGACCTCCAAGATGTTGAGTGACACGACCCGACCTCCAGGATGTTGTGAGTG